>CATIWR010470520.1:0-38500 GCA_949677035.1 Omphalea diandra | reverse complement strand
TATATATATATATATATATATATATATATATATATATATAAGTATTATATTTTTCAAAATGTTCAATTTCTTCTGAACTGTGGGTTTCATATTAATTTATTATCTATTAAATATTTTTTTCATCTCAGGGATGGGTAAGTTATTGTTTCATAACTATTTGTATAAATGTATCTAATTAAATATACTATTAATTAATATAATATATAAAATATATCATTATATGTATTTGTAGATACGTCAATCAATGATGATGGGTGTGTGTTGTACAAGAATCTTTAAGCTGCAAGTGCACATATCAAAAGTAATAAAGTGCACTTTCCAAGTACAGATATAATTCTCACGAGAACTGAGTTTAAATCCTCGAATTTAAATCCTAAGTGTCTTGTATCTTATAATATCTAGATAATTAATGGTGGAAGGTAATTCTAATTATAGATAAATAAAGCAAAGAATAATACTAATAAAGATGAGAGATAATTAATTGATAAGAATAGTTAGGGGTTCAACTTCACTTGATAACCTTCTATTGGATTCTTAATCCTTGTGTAATTGATTCATGCAACAAATACTACTATCAAATGACTAAGGTGGTCAATTAATCCCTCTCAAATAGAAATTGACATGCAAAAACATGTTAGTTAAAGGATCCTCAACTCAAAAGCCCAACATCATGCAAATTATCTCTCAATTCAAGACTTTAACGATAGTAATGAATTGTTAAGGTGTCTTAACTCAATAACAAAGCAAAAAGAATTGGTGAAAGTTTCATTTCATGCAAAACACCTCTCGATTATCAATTCACAAAACTAAGATAATTAATGGTCAGTTGATCAAACAAGTATGACTCAACAATTGCTAGTACCAATGATACAAGAAACCAAATAGATTTAGATTAAGAAAATCCAATGAAAGTTATACAAAATCCATTTACAATCTTAGCCAATAAAAGTCTAGTTCATGACAGAATGAGGAGAAGAATATAAGACAATTACAACAACTCCAAGAATAGCCATGGATTTCTTCTTGATTACTTGAACTCTTGCACCTTCTCTCTCTAGAATTTTGATATAACCTTAGCTTGAATGATCTTCCCTTCTTTTTGGTTATTCCCTCATGTCCTAATTCTTGCTATCTTTTCTCCTTAAATAGTTCTCTAAACATCCCCTCAAATAAGGGAGCTTGAATGTCCCCCAAAAGAAAAAAAAAATCTCCCTCAAATATAAGTTGTCATTCTAATTTTAATGATGCGTATGACCATGCCTTCTTGTGATAGTTGCCTTTAAGTTTCCCTTTATGCACATGACCGTGTTGAATGTTTTTGCCCTTATCAACTTCCTTCTTCCAAGGAAGACACAATCATGCACTTGGGAATATGGATGTGCTTCATCCCGATGGTCTTTCACCCTTAGTGAGGCACAACCATGCACATGGTTGTGCTTCACTTTTTTTTCCTTTCAATTATCTTCTTTCTTTGATTCTTTGCCTACAACACAAAATAACTTTAATAAGGTTCAATTTACGGCATAAATTTGGCATTGCTTCACTAAATTTGGATGACAATAATGTATGAACTACTAGATTTATGAGACTAAACAAATTTTCCCAAACATAAACTCTTACTTGTGATGATTCTCTTAAGATGCAAATTTCACAATTCCATTGACTAAGATCAAGTACTAGGTTTTGAAGAGAAGATTTTTCTCAACTATAACCATGAATTTCATTACATAAGCAAGATTACTTATTCAAAATAAATATGTTCAAAATTTAGACATGAATTGCTTTCAATAATTCAAACACAAATAAAGTGTGTGTGTGCCTTGGCTAATATTTTGACTTTCTTTCACATATAGTTTTGATAAGACTCCACTTCATTTCTAAGAATCACATGTGACCATAGGCAAAATTAATCTATCCTTCTACACTAATGTAGGTCCTTACCAACCTTGAAGATCATTAGGTCTTTTTAAAGCTTGTAGTGTAAGGCTTAGGCGTAAGGCTAATAAAAAAGTGGTCAAGTCCAAAGAAAGAGAATGTTCACTAAGACATTAGCTATATGAATGATGCAAAGTATGATAAAACAATGTATGTGCATAACTCATGCTCATAAAACATCTATCTAATCCTTTTTCTTTTCCCTTAGTGGCTTGATCTCTTTTTTTTACAAGATGTATGAGTACAAAATATTATACTAACAATGGGCCACCTCTAAACTTAAATTGATCTTTATGAAGTACTTTTAACAACGAATGAGCCTCTCTTCTATTTTTCTTTAAACATGCACATTAATGACTCAACACATAACACTTCATCATATGACCATATCCTAACTTACATTCTCTTTATAGAGGATGTGAAAGGTTATTTAAGGTATATGGTTATGATTCAGGATGTGACGAAAGAAGGAAGGTTATTAATACTATCTAAAGAGTATTTAAGGCTCAAAGGGGTAACAAGTGACTATGCAATTCAAGGTATGGATTAGGAATAATAGGACAACCAAAGAATGCCTTAATCATTTCTTCAAGATTGCTAAGTCTTAGGATTTTGTCTTAAAGGATGCCTTATTAAGTTCTAGCACATGTAGTAGTTTTATTTTGCCAAAACTAGATATGATTGAAAAATCTCATAATGCAATCCCAATTATGCCAAGTGTGCTTAATGTTGTTGTCATGTGCTTGATTCATTGTCGACAAAAACATGCTAAATTATGAACAATTATTATCATAAGCAAGGTTAACTTAAGTAAATCTATGGTAGCACCTTATAGGGCTACAATGTAAACTTTAATGAGCAAATTCTAGTTTATAAGATGTGAGCATACTTTTAGAGCCTCTAACCGTTATGTAGATGCTCTTGCAACTCTGGCTTTAAAAATTCCTATGCATCCCATGACTTCTTTTATTGATAGTTTAAGAAATTTTATACTTCTTATTGATGTCTTGTATTATAGAGGGGCTAATGGGATGCTAGCCAGATGCATCTTTCTTATGCAGGCAAAAAAAAATTGAGTACATAATGGTGTAGAGTAGAAGGACCACTTTTATATCATCTCCTTCAACGGGTTGAGTATTCTTGGCCTTTCATGGCAAATGATGCTTTGGGATTACAAAGTACTATATAATGCAATTTTATTAGTAGTGTAGAGGAATGGTGTCGTCCTTATATTAATTACTTGAGAAGCAATATACTTCCAACCAATTTTCAAAATGCAAAGTTGGTAAAGAAGCACACAAAGAAGTTTAGCATTTAAGGCAATGAACTTTACCATTTATCTTTTATAGGAAGGGCATTAAATATCTCCCACTCAAGCAAAAACAAAGCTAGTTAGGTTTTGTGGTGAGCACCAAGGGGGCATAAGATTATATTAATAATTACTGGACATTGGGTATTATTGGCCTACCATGGAAGAAGACTTTTTAAGTTTGCTAAGAAATGCGTACAATGCCAACTCCATGGTGATGCTATCCATGTTCTAATAGTTGAACTCCATAGTTTGACTACCCCTTAGCCTTTTCGTAATTGGGCATTTGATTAGATTACCCCTATTAATCCTCCTTTAAAAGGTCATATCTAGATTTTTTGCTACAATAGAGTGTTTTAGTAAATGGAAGATATTTCACTAAAGAAGGCCATTAGACTAGTTATGGCAAACTTTATGAAAGAAGACATCATTTTTCGCTTTGAGGATCCCTAAATGCATCCTCTCAAATAATAGTACTCCATTTATTAACTCCTCAGTTTGAGAACTTCTAGCATCTTGTGATGTGAATCACATAAAGTCCACTTCTTATTATCCCTAGGGAAATTGGATAAGCTGAAGCTACAAACAAGGCTCTTCTTGGAGTACTCAATTAAATGGTCTATGATTATCTTAAAACTTAGAATGAAAAGCTCTAATTACTGTTATGGGCATATCATACCTAAAAGCGTGGATTGACCAAAACTTCTCCATTTTCTCTTGTGTATGGTTCTGAAGCAGTTCTTCCTATTAAGATTTTAGTTCCCTCAATAAGATTAGCTTTAAGCACATAACTTAATCCTTACGCTCTAAGGTTACTAGACTTAGAAGCATTAGATGAAAAACGAGATAAAGCTAAAAAGAATCTAGTCACTTACTAAGGAAGTCTAAGTTTGGAGTATGATTGCATGTTAAAAAGGTCTTTTCAAGAGGGAGATGTAATGTTATGAGCTGATGAGCAGATCAAGTGAGACATTTCCATTTCTAAGTTCACAACTTAGTGGAAATGTCCATATATTATGCATGAAGTCAATGATAGTAGTTATTGTAAACTACTAAACCCAAAGACAAATACTGTAACTGCTTCAATTAATTTCATTAAATGAAAAAATTTCATATATAAGGGTAATTATCATGGGATCTTCTTTGTCAAACATTTAACGCAATAAAGTTTTAACTATTCGCTATATATCATCATATGTCCTTTTCTCTCATTGTAATGCATTATTATGTTATCAATCAATTAAAAGTTAAAGACAACAAATATAGAAAACTAAGAAAATTTATTTATTCAATGTCAAAATAAAAGAGCACAAAATAAGAGCTAAATCAAAATTCTTAACTAACTATAATTACATTAGTCATATACCCCATACCAAACATCTAAAATCTAAATATAGCTCATCAATGGTGGATCCTAACTACTGACAAATGTTGGCTATCTCATGCCTCAACTACTCCTTGTGAGTCTCGAGAAATGTCATATCTGATTCTAACACACTATAATGATTATAAGTCTTATAAGATTTCAATATTGCCTTAGCTTTTTCAACAAAGGGAACTAGAAAGCCTATATTAAAATTCACATTTGAAGCAATCTCAATGCTATCCACGACAAGTCATTTCCATAAGATGTATAGATTCCCCAATAAGCTATAACATGAAGGATCTAATTATCATTCCTTAAAGATATGAATTCTTTCACAACTCACTTGTTTTAATGTATGCCTTTTTTAGGTAAGGGATATAACATTGGAGCACTCGAATACCATGAAATTTGGTGTAATCATTATCTTTGAGATGGGCTCAAAAAGTTCTATTAAAAAAAAAAAGCCTATAACTTAGGGAGGACTAGTATGCTCCTAAGCCTCAACTCTAGTAACAGTATATGAATTAGCTTGCTGGGAAGTAGGCATAGTGACTACAACATTATTAAAGGCATTATTTTCATTAGTGTCAGGTACAATGACATTATTATGGAAACCCAAAGTTCCACATCCAATGTCTTCATCATCAAAGCCTCCATTTGAACTCTCAACATCATCTCTAGTGCTATTTTCCTCCATATTATCATCTCTAGTTGTAAAAGCAAAATGTTCTTCAATGAGCTACTTTCCAACCCGATGCTTTCTAGAGGTAGGAATTTTAGTGTTTAAGATGGAATTAAGATTGAAGTCCTCTATTCCAACCTATGAGGAAGTAATTATATTAGTGATATCATTTAAATTATCTTAAGGAATCAGTAATCCATCAACGTAAGCTTTAGTTGATGCAACTTGAAATAAATAATCAATTAAAAAAAGGAGAAAGATTGATGCAAAATGATAAATATTGATTTTTGATATATTAAACAAAATGTATTAAACATACTTTCAACTTTTGTGCTTTCTTTGTCAACACCTGTTTAGTTGGAACACAAAAAACTATCTTTTTCCTTTTACTAGATGTCTTAACATCTATAATAGTCTCTATCTTTATGTCCTCATTGCCCATAGTGGGCTCCTTATTAGTTATACCTGTGTTTTTATGAGGAAGATATAGTGACAGATCACTCCTATAAACTGATCACTTAATAAAAGGATGTTTAATAAGAGAATTGGTGAAATCCAAGAAAGACTAAAAGTAGCTTTGCTAATAGCTGTCCCATCTTATAGATGTATCCCTATTCACTTAATTGAAGGAAGCAATTATTTGACTCTAAGATGAAGCTTATGCCTATTTTCAAACACAAACTAATTATAACAAGAGATCAAATTTGGCACAAGAATAATATCGCAAGGCATCCCTTAGTCATATCCAAATTTTTTAGCTACTCGATGTGCTGGATATAGTTGTACTGACTACTCATTCTCAACATCAACATCTGGAGATTCAATCATAGATGGAAGGGACCCTGAGTATGCCTAGAGAAAGAAATCAATATAAACATTAGAGAAACCACTTCAAAAGGTTATCATATCAACCAATTTATTAGAGTGGGTTGGATACAAGTTCTCACATTTGTTGAATCCCGAAATCCATTTCACATAAAGGTAGAATCAAAAGTTTCCTTATTTATTAATAAACTGAAGTAACTCCCCTTTAGAGGTTTTGGCTACTGATGCCCAAGCTCGATGATGTAAAGTTTTATAACATTTTCTTTAGTTTTCCACCTATATTAGTTGTAACAATCTTCATAATGGCAGTAGGAATGAGGGCCATAATTTATTAATAGGAATGGGGGCCATAATTTATTAAGTGTTCCCAAAAGAACATCTAAAGGAATACCACATCTATGTATGTCTACAGATTGAATCAACCCATTGAAAGCTCAGTTGCCTCATGGTATAAGTCCATGCCTTGATATAATGATCTTAAGAACACAAGTGTTAATGCAAAGTGGTCACACTGTGCACTGCAAATGACAATGGGAAATACTTTGGCATTTAATCCATCATTAGGACACCTATGAAGAACATACTAAGAAAGCCAAAATGTTATGAAAGACTCAAGTTTGTACTTGAATTACAAGTTCAATGTTAACTTTTATCTCTTTAACAATTAATGAGAACAGAAAAAAAAAAAAGATATTTAGTTGCGTCCAAACCTTGGCTTATCAGTCAGAGTGTCATCTCCTTTAGCTTTCATTCTAAAGAAGTATCCAATCCACTTTTAAATGTGGGTTTATGGCTTTCGCGAATATCATGTGATTTCTTTAATGCACTATCCAATAATAGTTTAGTCTTATGATCATTTTTTGAAAGGCTAATATCAGCCAAACTTTCTCTGCCAAAACGATGCAAGGAAAGCAACATATTCACATACTTTAGAGTAAACCCTATCTCACCCTAAGAAGTCATTATGGCATGTGTTGAGGTGTTCCATCTTGCAAATATATCTTGCCACATATTTTTATCACCAACATATTTTATATCTAATCGACTCATAAACGTAATAGCTATTAAGATGCTAACTTTTCTAAGTATTGCCCTATAGTCTAGTTTCCTCAAGATGTAGTTCATTCACTCTTTCCATCCATCATGTGTCTTTGATGATTGTGCAAAGTATGTTCAAGAGAATGAGAACTTTCCTCTCTCCACTCTAAAGTATAAAATCGACTCAACATGTATAATCTTTCTAAATTGAGCACGAGGTTCGAAATTGATGAATTGAAAATCTCCTTTGAAAGGAAAAGTATCAAATTACTTTCTTTTTCTGTTACTTCAAAATAAATCAAAAGAGATGGTTAAATCTTTCAAAGTATACCTATTTGCGATTGGAGGAAAGTTTTTATCTCTATGCACTAATAAATCCTTTTGCTGAATAAAACTGCCTTGTTGAGACATCTTTTCCTTATCTTTGGAAGACTTTTTTTTTTTTTAAATCATAGTCTTGGTGTTCATCATGGGGACATGATAAATATTCAAAACTACCTATATCCATGGATATGAAGACAAAGAATCAATTGTCAAAAGTCTGAGCAAGAAAGTATAAGAAGTAAAGCTACTACAAGTTAAGTAACATGACTCTTTAATTTAAATTATATAATTTGCATATTTCTTCTAAGATAATTTAAGGCTTGATACATCAAACTTCTGATGCATAGGTCCTGATGTGTCAAGTCCTGATGGATAGGTCTTGAAGCGTTAAGTCTTAATGCATAGTCCCTGATGCATTAGGCCTTGATGCACAATCCTTGATGCATCAGGCCTTAATGCAGTCTCTGATGCGTCAAGCCCTGATGCATCCAAATCTTGATACACAAATCTTAATGTGCAAAGTCTTGATGCAACAAGTCTTGATACAAGAAATCCTTATGCGTCAAATCCTAATGCACAAGTCCTGATCCATCAACCTGATGCACTAATCTTGATGTATTAAATTTTAATGCATTATATTTTGAGTTGTATTAAACTTATCACATCTTTCATGTTTATAATTTATATTTTATTCTTATTATATTAAAGAAATATATTTGTATATATTAATCGTTAACATTCTTTATAAAATTAATATTATTTTATTATATTAGATATCAATTTAGTTGCATTTAATATATTATATTTATTATTATTAAATGTTATTCTTGTTTTATTATTTTCTTTATTAAAAATAAAAAGAACAAGCCACCGATATTATCATTTGTTGTTGAAATTTAACCATGCAGCAAACAAAAGAAAATTAGAAATTTAGCTCATTGATTTCTCAAGCAAAAGTCGATGGTGGCAAGTATAAAAACAAGTACACAAATTCATGTGATTTTTTGTAGTTTCATAAAGCAACAAAACTTTGAAGAATTACTCACCACAACACTGCCAAACTTTAGTTTTGGTAAAACAACAAAGTTTTCTGTCTTTTTTTTTGGCATTAGTCCAACGGATAAAACAAGTTTTCATACCCAATTGAGTGCATACAACGGCTAAAGTAATTTTCTGCGGGACAAAAAATTTCTTTTAGACTTTACCTGTTTTCTTTTTATTTGCCTTGTTTAAATCGCCTTTCAGTATTGAGTTTCTAGTTTTTCTTTTGCTTTGCTTGTGCTGCGATATTGAACCTTTCTAATTAGATGGTTATTCTGCTCCATTACATTAATGGGACTCTCATTGCTTTTTGTAAACAGTTTTAGGGTCCAAATACATATCAAATTCTATTTCTCATTGTATTCTTATATTGATGATAATAATACATTTCAAATTATTATTATTATTATTTCATCAATTCATTTTTTATTGTGAAAGGATTATTAACCTTAATAATAATATTGTTATTATTTTGGATTAAATAATTTTATTTATATGTCAATTATAATTTTTAAACTCATGTTATTGTGAGTACATACCCTTGAAATTAAAAATTTTAAGAGTTCCCATGTAGAAGCATAATATAGATACGCCAATCTACATAAATTTAATTATTTAATTTTCTTATTTTCATTTAATTACTCAAATTATTATTGTACATATTCTATTACTTGTAATTTAATTGCTTGAATTGATATTATTATTTAGACTCTAATTTAATAGTTATTATGTTTATGTGAGGAACCACTTAATAAGCACATTCAGTCTAATGATAATTCAAATTACGTGATGTGTAGATTTAATTCTGAAATTGGTGGCAAAAATTTGAAATTAATTTCATATTACCGGGATGACTTAGAGAAATTTCAAATTGGAACTCATTAAAAAGGTCTAGTTCTCTTTAATCTTTTTTATTGGCTTAAATGTCAATCATGTACTATCTATAACACATGTCTTCTTTCTATTTATTCTCCACCATATTATATTTGGACCTTACATTATTTAATTATTCTCACAACCTTCAGTCACTATAAATAACCATTCAATTCACTTCATTCAAGATCTTTTGAACTCACTTCCTTATTTTTTCGAATAAAACTCTCATTTTCTAATTCTTTATTTTCTCTCCTTTATTCTCTCATTCAATCGGTGTATCATCATTATACATTTGAGTTTTACTCGGTGTATCATTGTTGCATATATGAGTCTTTATTATTTTCTTACCTGCCACCAAACCTTTAAATCTATTAAGATTGCCCACTTTTCTTCTCATGCTCTCTCTACTTCTTCTAGATGCATTGCTATGGTATAACATGACCTTGCCATCAACATAAGAATCTACAGTATTTTGATTTACCCAACTAAAACTATATATTGGCTTAGCACAATTTTTATTAACACTATATATAGCTTATCATTTGATTTTAATTCAAATGATTATTAAACTATAAAAAATTATAGTCTCTTATTAGTTTATTGAATAATTTGATCATTTTAAGATTTTTAAAATTTTTATCATCATAGAATACATATTTTAAATCTTTTGCATATTACAGTTACCAAGTAATTTTTAAAAGAATAATTATATTACTTTAAATAATTAAATAATATTTGTATTTCATATTGAATGACTACTATGATAAATTTATAATTATTTAGTATTTTGAATAGTATTTATATTTTATATTAGATTTTTTTGAATTTTTATTGAATAATTTGATCATTTTTATTCTCAAGACTACATATTTTGAATCATTAGCATATTATAGTTAGTATTTTTTAAGAGAATAATTATAGTACTTTTAAATAATATTTATATTCATATTGGACGTTAACTATGAAAATTTTATAATCATTTAGTACTTTAAATAATATTTTTATTTCATATTAGATTAATCACTATAAAAATTTTATTACACAAAACTTTTTGTGTGTAGATTAATTACATAAATATATAATTGTATTAGGAGCATGATATCAATCTAAATTAATTTTTTTAGAACTTTCTTATATAAAAACCAAATATATTATTTTTGAATTATTTGAAGAATTTTATATCCAAACAATCAAAAGAATCTAACATTTATGAAATTATTTAGTAAAAAATTTACTTTTTCCTAAAAGTGATTTTAAATAAAAATATTAAATTTCGATAACCAAATGATTGTTAAAGAAAATATGATTTTCATTTACAATACAAAATTTGAGTTATGAATAGTAATATAGAAAATAAAGAAATACACAAATATTGAGATAGTGTATTTTTATAAATTAGATATCTTTAAGTGGATTGGTAGAGCATTTAAAATTGTAATTTGATGTAAAGCATGATTTATTCAATAATGACTATAAATTATAAATATATTGTTTTATAACTTTAAATAAATCTAGTAGTGTGAATATTATGAATATTGATGATCATTGTCAAAATAAATCTTGAAAATTTTAAAATTCAATAGCAGACAAAACATCAATAAAAAGAAAGAAAAAATTTCTTGTAACAATACAAATATATAATCTTAAAAATAATAAAAATTAAATTTACATCATAAAAGTATAACAATAACAAATATGATAACAAATATGATGCTTAGATATGTAAATTTAGTTAGATTTAAGAGTTATGTATTAAAAAAGGAAAGAATATATAGATTTAGTTATATCTAAAATTATTTATTAAAAAGAAAAAAAAAACAACATATTCAAAATCTAGATTTTCCTTAAAAAAAAAATCCTAGATTTCTAAATCTAGATAGATGTGATATGAGAAGAAAGATAAGATATCCAATCCAAATTAATTTATTACTTCTCCTTGTGCGACCCCGTTTATGACCTTGTATTTTCCTAGTCTTTTCTTCTCACTTGGCTGTGGCATCCATGATTACTCGTGGTTGTCTTTTTTACCTTTTATTATTATCATCTATTCTCTTCCTACCTGTTATATCTCTTATCTACCTCTAGTAGTCTCTTTATCCAACTTGCATTAGTGCCAAACAGAGAACAAATAATAAACCATCTAATAGGTCAAAATTCCTAAAATCCCCCAAACCCAATAACACTCTGGAACTAGTCAATAATGATAAGAATAATGAGAAGGACAAGAGATTCATCTTAGCTAGGAAATTAATTTTCGACAAACCAATCTTTATAGACACAATGAGGAAGACCTTAACCAAATCATGGAGTATAGTAAGGATGGAGCTGAAAAGGTTACAGAAAGATGTTACGTCCCAAGAAGATCAAACTTGGATAATCTAGATAGGCCCTTGGTCCATTTGAAATGCCCATATGGTGATAAAAGAATGGCTACAGAGTTACCTACTTAATGAAATTGATTTTAACAAATTCTTTTTCTAGATATAAGTACATGGCCTACAGAGGTATTTTATGAATATGAAGAATGCTAGCAGGATGGATCCCTTTTTTAAGGTTTGTTGGAGGTTGATAAGACAACCAATGAGATTAACATAATAGCTACCTTTTTGAGAATTAAAGTCCTTTTCAATGTGATGAATCCATTTATTGTTGGTTTCTTCATTAAAAGAGGGAATCAAAATAATAACTGAGTTTAAATATGAAAGAATTCCAGATATTTGTTTTTCTTATGGGAGAATGGGACGTTTCCAACAGTATTGTAGATACTCGCAGGACGAGAAATCAAATTCAGGAGTAGAATGAAGTAAGATAAAATGCGGACATTGCTAGGGATGGTGTGTTGGAGAGAAAAACAAAGGACAAAATTGAGACAGCTTTTATTAATGAATATTGAAGATACATACAAAACAATTCAGAGTAGAACTCTTTTATAGTGTTGATAACCATAAATATCCATAACTTACTAAGCTAAACTTTAGGAGCAAATCCTAAAAATACTGAATAAACCAACAACTTATTAGAAAAACCAGGATTATAATGTCAACAAGTAAACATGGTGATTTGAATTATTCTTTAACACTTCCCTTGGATTCAAAATCACACACTCCAAGCATGCTCGCAAGAATGAAGTTTTCTTTTTTGAAAGTGCTTTGGTTAGAAAATCAGCTAGCTGCTGATCTGTTCCACAATGCTTTAACTTGATTGTGGCATTTACAACCAGCTCACGAATAAAGTGGAAGCGAGTGTTAATATGCTTTGTTCTTCTATGGAAAGCTGGATTCTTTGCCATAATAATTATTAACTTGTCACAAAAAATAGTAGTTGCTCCTTCTTGAACTCGATGAAGATCTCTTAAGAATTCCTCTAAGCCAAACTACTTGACAGGCTGCCAAAGTTGTTGCAACATACTCTGCATCTGAAGAAGATAATGTAGATGTCGCTTGTTTCTTTGAACTTCATGTGATGGCAACAAATCCAAGAGTAAAAAGACTTGTCAAGGCATTTTTTTTTTATCATTTAAGAAGCTTGCCCAATCACTATTGGTGAATCCACATGAGTTGAAATTAGGGACTTGATCGTACATATCCATAATTGGTAGTTCCAACAGTGTAATGTAGGACCCTTTTGGCTTTTCCGAGGTGATGCTTCGTGGAATTTGCATAAAACTAGAAATTACACCAACTTGGAATGCAATATTTAGCATGGCATGAGTCAAATAAATTAGACCAGACCACCTACTGAGCTTCGAAAACTTTTTGCGTCAGCCCTCTCTGTACCGTCTTCAAGTTGTAACTTCTCATTCAAATTCATGGGTATAATAGTAGATTTTGCAATTGAGCAAATTAAATCTTTTAAGAAGATCCCCTGCATATTTCCTTTGCAAAATGAAAATACCATCTACACCTTGTTTCACTTCAAGTCCAACGAAATAATGTAATAAACCCATATCTAACATCTCAAACTTCTCCATCATATTAGACTTAAATTCTGCAAAAGAGAGCTAGAAGAACCCCATATATATATATATATATATAGAGAGAGAGAGAGAGAGAGAGAGAGAGAGAGAGGGGCAAACAATGATAACATCATTTTTACGTCGCTTTTTCATATAAAAGGTAGGCTTGTTTTCACTCCTTTTGAAACCACTTTGACAAAGTAGCCATCAATCTTTGTTGTACCATGTTGGAGGGGCCTGTTTTAACTGGCAGAGTACCTTTCTCAATCTGTACACCTTTTCTTCCTGGCCTTTGACCACAAACCCTTTAGGTTGAGCAGTATAAAATTCTTCTTACAAATCTCTATTTAAAAATGTAGATTTAACGTCAAATTGATAAACATGCCAATTTGATTGTGCAACTATTGTGTACGTAATCCTCGCAAGTATACAAATCATTCAAATAATATAATGATAAGTTCGTTCACATGAGAATTGATTTGCACAAATACTAACAAAGTCTTAATTTTTTTTATTATCTAATTACCAAATTATTAAGAATAAAATAACTAAAATATGATATTGCAAGAATAATTGAACAAAATTGAATTGAATTAAAGTAAACTCTTATGCATATTGAGTTTATTCTTATTGAAATTGTGCCTACTTTCATAGTCACAAAATCTAATAACGATGTATTTTTATAAGTCAAGCCTATTTTAGTGGTCTCATTTTTCTAATTTAATGTATTAGAAATAACTCTAGTCTTCCACTTCATTTCATCATCTAGAATCTCAATCATTATATATGACCATCATACAGACAAGATCAATTAAGTTCAAATATATTAAATTAAGACACCCATCATAATTTGAAGCAAAATCACTTCATATATTCATGAAATAGGTACTAGACTTTCACCCTAATTCCTAAAATTAAATAATTAGTTCAACATGAGAGAAGAAAAAAAACAAAAGAATAAAGAATTTAGTAACCCCAAAGTAGAATAATTTCCCCAAAGAAAAAGTCTTTGTTTTAAAAACCAATAAAAAAAACCAAAAGGAAAAACTCTCCAATCTTCATAAAAGCTTCTTCAAAATTAGGTGTAAAGGTTGAATACACTTTTCTCTCCAAAAAGCTGCTCTTTTTCTGCCACAAGTCTTTATATTGGATAAAGTGATGTGTCATCTTAAAAGGTAAATCGAGATAATTTTAAAATATATATCTGACGACTTGTATGACCCGTGTCACGACCATACTATGGCCCACACACAATTTGCTAAATACTATTTGCCATTGTTGCTTGGTCAACTGCTCTAGTCAATGCATGGTCCAATTATGGGCTATGCAACACTACTAGAAAATCACAATTCAGGTCCTTTTTGAGAAATTTTTATGCGAACATATAATAATCAGAAAATAAACTAATTCTAACATAAAAACACTATGAAAATAAAGAAAATACTCATAAATTATATCTAAATGTGTAAAAATAACACTATCAAAATTTTCCAAACCTGGAGTATTACTTGTCTTCAAGGAAAGAAAAGAATAAACAAGAGGGCTTCTTAAATCACAAATTTGAATCCTGGATTTTAGAAAGCTCTATAAGGTTCTAATACAATTAGCTCACCAAAAAATTTATAATATTGAAGTCCACTATCAAAATTTTTACAAGTAATTCCAAGATAAATTAGCCAAGAAACATGTAAAAACCATAATACACCTATTTCTCACTTTTTGATGCAATTTAAAAATAAATAACACATATGCTAGAATTAACAAACCTCTTTCTAAAATAATGTTATATATAATTTCATAGGCAAGAACACATTGTCAATCTCCACTAATGTAATTACACACCTTCACAAGGATCAAAATGTTTTAATTAGCTTAAAATGTGACTAGGGGAAATGATTTGTCAAAAAAAAAAAAAAAAATTAAAAGGTATAAACAAATGAACTCTGAGAATGAAAATAATCAAGTGACACTAAGAATTTCCGTATCAACTAAAAAATTCTTCATCTTATCTAGATCGCTTTCTTCTTTCATTCTTTAGCAACAATCACGTATTTAATCATAATTCAACACAAGACTCTAGAGCAAGTTGCTAACATAATACTTGGCAGATACAATTGTGAGCCCCAATCAACACAAACATTATAACTCAAAAAAACATAACAATTCTCAACTTTATTTTTCTTTTATTTTTTTCTTTTTCATTATTTTATTATTTTTATTTTTATGCAAAATAACCCAAAGAGCCAATAATTGTATATATGCAAGTACTACACTTCTCAAAATTTTCTTTCCACATATCAAATACTTGCACATATTATCAAGTATATAAGAAGGAAACTCCAATTTACTCAACATAAATAATGAAAATTCTTATGCCATTTAAAAATTTTTGTCGTAAAATTCTGTTAATGGGTAGGCTTTGATGATAGTTTATATGGTGACATGGTTAAGGGGACCAATGAAAAGGCTTATATACACTCTTCAAGTGTATTCTAAAGCTCAAAAAGAGTGCAAGGGATAGAGATAATAAAGGTATGGAGGGAGCTAAATGGGCTAACACAAAGAATGCCTAAATCATTTCCTTAGTCAAGTGCGAATTAATATTTTGCCTCAAAAGATTGTTTGCCTTGTTCTAGAATTAGTGGAAACACATTTAACATACTATCATGCATATGCTTAAATTTAAACAAGCAATCAATTTCTAGATATAATGATTCAAGCATATTTCTTAATCAACTTAAACAAGGAAATCACTTGCATCATTTATAAGGCTTATTCAATTGTCCAAACTTTCTAACAAAGTAATCATGCATAGTTCTGTTACAAACAATCCAAAATCCAAAAATTCATAAAGTATGAAGTGATCACTACTTAAGTCAATTATACTTCAATTTTAGAGAAAACAATCTACCCAAAAAAAAAATAAAAATTCAATCATTAAAATCCACAAATCAATTAACCAAAATTTCTTTTTTATAGTTTAAATAAATCCCTATCCAAAAATAAAGAATAAATGAAATTATGAAATTCACCAAAAATAGAAGGAAGCAAAAAATTAACTCCTAACTCCATCCCCAAACTTAAATTAAATGTTGTCCTTAATTTTTTAAAAGAAAAATTCAATTCAAAAGACAAAAAATACTCCATCTTTTTGTGACTCGGATATGGTTTGGTGTTGAATCGTTTTCCAAAACTGTCCACTCCACAAAATTCTGTTGTCATAATTTAACCTTCCCTTTACTAATTAACTAGCATACTTGAGATTACTGCAGAATGTAAAACATTAAATGGTTTCTATTTTTTTTTATAAAACAGATCCTAGCACAGGTGGATGGGCCATGTCACAGGCCATGCACTTGGAGT
Source organism: Omphalea diandra (assembly GCA_949677035.1). NCBI lineage: Eukaryota > Viridiplantae > Streptophyta > Magnoliopsida > Malpighiales > Euphorbiaceae > Omphalea > Omphalea diandra. The sequence continues at coordinate 21,786 of CATIWR010470520.1, read as the reverse complement.
TAAATTAACAACATGCTTGCAATACTTAAAATAACCAAACCAAAAAAAAAAAAAAAAGCATACTAACACTTGCATGATAAATAATCACAATTCTCAACCATCACAAACACATTCACAATTGCTTAAAAATTTAACCACTCACACACATATCAAATTAAAACATATTCATCCAATCAACTAATATCCCAATTTAAGAAATACCTAAACTAATACTGATACTTAAATTAATGTAAACCTACAACAATTGAGAACACAAACTACTAAAATAATAGAACCAACAAAATACCACATTAACTATTCCAAATTTAAAGAAAATAAAAGGAAAAAGTAATTCAATTAGAAAAATTAATGATCAATGGTTTAATGGTGAAAGATTTTGTTCGAACCCCATTTGTGTGAAATAGGCAGCCAATTAATCTTACAAATTTTTATCTAAGCACTCCATTATATTGTGACTTTGAATGTTGTTCGCTTTTTTCAAAGAGGAAAATATTGTTCGCTTTTTTCAAAGAGGAACTAGTTGGCTTTCTTTATGCAACATTTTTGGTGATGGACATAATAGGGTTTATGTGGTTTTTGAAAAAGAGAGAAAGTGAATAGGTTGGGAGGAGGGAGGTGACAACTATGAATAAGGTTTAGGTTTGTATGTGTTAACATTAGGAGGAAAAATATGGGTATTTAATTGTTCTAGTATAAAACATTGGCATGGGCCAAAACATGGCCCCATGCAAATTTTTCCTAATTTAAATTGACAAAATTGATGATCCATCTTCTGTGTAGTTGCACAGTACTACCCTTAAGCTTTTCCATGGCCCATGCTCCATGTCTACAACTGAAATTCAATGTTCTTCCTCCATTTTCAGTCTTGTAATTTGTTATACCCTTTATAATAAAAACTGTTGCCGCCCCTATCATATTGTCTCTAAAGATAAACTGCAATTAACCAAAATTAACTTGAATTAAACTCAAATAAAGTAATTTAACTAATAACTAAACTAACAAAAACTACTATAATTCTACAAATTAATATTGTAATAATTACAAATTTAAAAAAGTATATGATTACGTAAAACTTTAAATAAACAACTAAAATAATTGAAACTAACTAAACCATTGGGTTACCTCCCAATAAGCACTTATTTATGGCCATTAGCCTAACTTTTTTCCCAATTTTATCTTATAGGTGTATTTAGGGGAAGAATTTCTCCACTTTGTAATACTTCTCCATAATAATATGGCTTTAAATGCTGGCCATTCATTTTAAACATTTTGGTATCCTCTCTTTACAATTCCATAGCTCTATAAGGAAAAAATTGTACCACTTTTAAAGTTTTGAACCAATGTGATTTTCAGCTTTCCTAGAAAGAGTTTAATGTGAGAATTCAATGGTAGCACTCATTGTCCCACTTTCAAAAGCACACTTGTGAATGTGCTCATCATGCCTATAACTTAGTTTTCTCCTTGTATATTCGAGCATTCTCATAAGCATCACAAACAAATGCATACCTCATATGAATGGAAGGAGGCTTTGCTTTAGAACCAAAGCTTTTTCAATTGAATGGGAAGAAAGAGCCTTACCTTATTCCTAATTCTTAGACTTGCAATTTTTAAATAAAGGGGTTGCTCTAAAAAATTTGGTTGCATTTGCAATTTCATGATCCTTATGTGATGGTGATGCCTCTTGAAACATGCAAGCTTCAAATGGATCTTTATAATGCTCATTTTGAAAAACCTTTTCATTGAGCTCATGAAACACATCCACCTTATTGCAATCTTCAATGGAAGAATGCTATTTTATTACTTTTAAAATATTAAACTCCATTGATTCTCCCATCTCGTTTAAGGTTAGCTTTCCATTCTTCACAATAATTACAGCTCCTGCAGTTGCCAAGTAAGTTATAAGGTCAAGCACATATGCATGTCAAGCATAATGAAATCCATTAGTATGTAGAACTTCCTTACTTGTATGAAAACATTCTCTACCTTTCTAATTAGGTATTTAATATCCATAAGTTATAAGGTCATTGTAGTTGGTTGGATCTCTCCAAGATTTAATTTCCTACAAATAGAGAGATATTCGATAAATACTTGCACCTAAATCACATAATGCATTATCAAATTCACAGTTAGAAATTTGGCATGAAGTAGGAAAACTCCCTATATCTTTAAGCTTTGGTGGAAGCTTATTTTAGATGATTACATTACACTCCTCGGAGTAAGCTATGGTCTTATATAGCTATAATTTTCTCTTATTAGATAAAAGACCTTTGAGAAATTTAATATATTTTGGCATTCAAGCTAAGGCTTCGACAAAGGGAATATTGATGTGAAGTTGCTTGAAAATCTCTAAAATCTTAGCATATTGCTGGTCCAACTTATGCAATTTCAACCATTGAGGAAAAGGATGGGTGGAACATAAGGTTTTACTAGAGGAGGCTTACTTAGTTCTTTCTTTTTAGCTTGTTCCATATTATTTCTCTCATCTAAAATGGATTTTAGGGATGGTACATCACTTTTGTTGGACTAGGTTGGTCAAACCTAAGTTAAAACTCTCTTTTGATCTTGAAAATATAGATTGAAAGATTCTAATGCCAATTTTAAGTGTTGTTCTTATAATAATCAAGTTAGGAATTCATTGAAAATTGAATGAAAGTGATTATAGGCAAAAAGCTCAAAATTTGGAAAGTGTCTCTTAAGTCGTGACCATGATTTAGAGGTTGTGACTGTTACTTAAAGAAAATTGAGGAATAAATCATCCAGAAGGATTCACGGTTAGTGTCACAGTAGAGATCATGAGAGTTACCTTTCAACTTGGTTGAAGGGATTCTAGACACTCAACTAGGCAAAGCCATGTGTCTAAAAGATGGTTGAAGATTTAAATGTCATGACAATAACTTAAGTGTGGTGTCTACGACCTTATGAATGATAAGAACTCTAAAGCCTAGTCTAATTCTAGGTGAAGATAGCGACTAACCTCCCTAAAATTGTGACTGCTACTTTTGATATATGTTAAAGGGATCCAACAACTAGTTTTTTTAAGAACTAATGCTAAAGTGACATGTGTAAGTAGCCATTACACACATTTGAAGGTCTTAATCATGATTGGGTAAAATTCAAAGCAAAAAGCATATTATGACCATAATTTTATCTAACAATGCAGGTTTTTATCACTAACTTTGGAGATTTGGAAATAAGTTTGTTTGTAATGGCTCTTTAGTGGTAAAAACCTATAAATACTTCACCAAATGGTGTTAAATGCAAGCGAATAAAAATTTATTATGTCTAGACTCTTTAAAATTTAATTCTCAACTCTCAACTTTGAATTTCTTTATACTTAAGTTGTAAAGGTTAGGTATGAGCCATTAAACACCATTGGGTTTAGGTTTTAAAGTGATCCTTAGTGTGAAAAACTCTTATTTAGGTTAAGTGTGAGTCTTAGGAAAATACTTGTAAATGCTATGTGTTAGCCTTAGAAAACACATTGTGTAAGTTAGGTGTGAGCTTGTAAAACACTATTGAGTGATAGTGAAATACCTAATTGGAGAATTGGGAAGTGGACATAAGGTTTATTAACAATCGAACCACTATAAATTCTTTGTGTCTATTCTTCTCCTACTTTTTATTCAAATTTACATTGTTCATTGGCCCTCTAAAAATTTAAATTTCCTACCAATTTAGCCCTTTTTCTTGGTGCATAAGAGCTAACAAGTAGTATTAGAGCTTAGTCTCAAATTTAGCCTTAATTACTTGAAAAAACATCATGGCATAAGAAGGAATACCCTCTCACCTTAAACCTTTCTTTGATGGATTCGACTATACTTATTGAAAGTATAAAATGAAAATCTACCTTGATAAAGATGTAGTGGATCTATGGGATGTTGTTGCAAAGAAGTGAAAGCCATCTACTAGAGTGATGGATGGTAGTGAAGAATTGCTTCCAAGAGAAGAGTAAGTTGAAGCTCATAGAAAGGCAAATGGTAAGAACAAAAGGGCAATGACAATCCTCCTAAATTCCATGTCAAGAGAAGAAATTGGTAGAGTTCAACAATGTCAAATTACACATGCAATATGGAAAGCTCTAGAGAATGACCATTAAGGCATAACACTTGTAAAGTCAAGTAGATATGAGACGTATGTGACCGAATAAGATCTTTTCATAATGAAAAAGAATGACCCATCACTGAAATGACCAATAGAGTCCTTGCCATTGTGAACATTATGAAGAAATATGGTAAAATACTCATAAATCATAAGGTAAATACCAAAATACTTAAAATGCTTCCCTTAGAAAAGTTTAGGGCAATACCAAAATCAAATTTGTTGAACTGAGCTTGGGAGGTTGATGAACCAAACTTGTTTTAATGATTACAAATATATCTAGAAGCTAACTCTCGTCCAAGTTAGTGTGTAAAATCTTACAAGTACCTCAATCTTTTGATCTAAGGCTTTTGGAAAAAGAGTTTTGTTAAAAACTAAGTATTCAAAGCCAATGGGTGTTGCTGCATTTCTATAGGTGTTGTACCATCGTTAACAGGCATTGAATATTCTTAACAAGAGTTAAAGTGACACCTAAATATGTGTAAAGTCTTATGGACCCCTCAATAATGACTACATCAAGGCACAACAAGTGTTGGATGACTCAAACACTTAAGCTTTATAGGCTGACCTTCACAATGGACGTGGCTCATCGATACCTCAACAGGCATTGGACCAAGTGACTTGATGTGAATAAAACTCTCAAATTCTCGACATGAACATTGGATTTTTACCGACAAGCATTAAAAAAACTCTCAAGCAAAGCTAAAGTTTATGGACCCTCCAATAAAAAATGTTTAAAAGTTCAACAAGCATTGAAATCATTTAAATGAGCATTGAAAGCAAGTTAACAACTATTGAAGCACTATAGAAAAACTTGAAAAATAGAGCATCAAGTTTACAACGTTTTGGAAACTTGAACAGTCATTATCCATATATCAATAAAAGTTGAGGTTGACTTCTAACAAGTGTTAGAAAGCTCCAACAGTTGTTGAAGGAGTTGGTGGCTAAGAAATTGATAAAGTCAGAAGAGGAGCATCTAACAGTCATTATCCATATATCAACAAAAGTTGAGGTTGAATTCTAATAGGTGTTAAAAAGCTCCAACAGTTATTGAAGGAGTTGGTGGCTAAGAAATTGATAAAGTCAGAAGAGGAGCATCTAGGCAGATCAATCTCTAACAACTAGTTCTAATGGGCATTTTAATAAAATCAATGATTGTTAAAGTTGTATTCTTACTAAACAATGGTCTTGAAGTTATATTCTCATTAAGCAATGGGCGTGGAGACTAATAAATAGGCATTGAGCGACTACTTATGACATAAAGTGATAACCTTCTTTCTAATGACTAGTTTTGTGTCTCTACCTATAAAAGGACCCTCCCAAAATAGAAACAACAAAAGAAAAATGATAAAAAACAAGTACTTTATGTTACAAAAGCAATCTTTTAATAAAAGGGGTGAAAACAAATGTGATTTATCTTTAAGGGAAGATTATTGTTAAAAGCTTATAAAAGTCATCTTCAAAAATAGAGTTGAAGAACAAGCTTCAAGACTTCTCTCATAACTCTCCACTGAATCAAGCAAACCTCATGAGTGCATTCCTTAATGCCTATTGTTTGAGTGAGAGTGTTCTTTCACTTATTTAAGTTGTAAATTCTTTTGAGAAAGTTTATGGTTAGGAGATCTTAGAAGATCCAAAACTATTATTGTGAAAGGTTTAAGGTAGCACCTGCAAACTACTTTAGGAAATAATTTTAGTAATAGCTAAAAGTCTACTTGCAATGGCTTAGTAGTGCTTGGAAACTATTATTGTAAAGGTGGTTGATAGCTCCTGGAAGCTCTCTTGATAGTGAAAGGCTTTAGTGGGAAAATTAGAGGAGAGGATAAAGGCCGAATTATGCGAACCTCTATAAATTGGTTATCTCGATTCTTCATTTTTTTCACACTTAATTTTAATTGTTTTTACTTGCCATTACCCTATTCAACCCTCTTTATAGGGCACCAACAGATAACACAATCATGAGATTGGAAAAATACTAATTGATGTTCTCATTAGGAAAGTTCTTAACCATGAGATGGTGATTAAAAAGGATGAAAAAATCAAGAGGATGAGAACTCAAGGAGAAAAAGGAAAAAAGAAGACACTTGCTCTGAATTCCTCTAGTAAAGACAAAGAGTCATCATTGACATCACCAATAGAATGAATTTGTCACTAATATGACTAATAGAGATTTTCATGATGAAGGATAATGAATCTACTGCTGATATGACTAATAAACTCCTTGCCATTAAGTCTTATGATTTTCCAAACCATGTTTTCAAATTGACTAAGGCCTTATATGGTTTGAAACAAGCTCCAAGAGCTTGGTATGAAAGGTTTAGTTTATTCCTTTTTAAAAAGGCAAGGTTGACATTACATTATTTGTGAAAAAGCATAACAAGAATACACTTATTGTTCAAATTTATGTTGATGACATTATATTTAGTGCTATTAATGAATTTCTTTGTGAAGAGTTTGTTAAGTGTATGACTAGAGAATTTGAGATAAGCACGATAGGTGAGGTCAAGTTCTTCTTTAGCCTTTAAATCAAACAAACCAAAGTGGACATCTTCATCAACTAAGCCAGGTACACGAAGGAACTACTTAAAAGGTTTGGGATGGATGTATGCAAAGTAGCTAAGACACCTATAAGTGCGTCAATAAAGCTTGACAAAGATGAATCGGGTAAGCTAGTTGATAAAAAAAAAGTATAAAGGTATTATTTGTTCTTTCTTTCATCTTACCACTTCTAGACTTGATATTATGTATAGTGTTTGCTTATATGCTAAACTTCAATCATGTGCTAAAGAGTCTCATTTGTATGCGGTTAAATGAATTTTGAAATATCTTTATGTATTATGCCTTTATGATTGTGGTATCCTAGGAATTCATTTTTTTAGTTTTCTTAGGTATTCGAATGCAAATTATGTTGATAGTTTGTAGAATAGAAAGAACACTTCTGGAACTTGCCAATTAATTTATGAATATTTCGTTAATTGGTTTAGTAAGAAATAAGTTTTGGTTGTTTTATCCACCACCGAAGTAGAATATATGGTGATGGGTTGTTATTGCACCCAATTTCTTTGGATGAAATAATAGGATTATGGAAAAAATGTTGATCACATTCCCATTAAATGTGACAATACAAGTACAATAAATCTTTTAAAGAACCCCATCCCACATTCAAGAAGTAAACACATTAACATTAGACATCATTTTCTTAAAGATCATGCATAAAATGTTAATGTGGTGTTAGAGTACATTGACACTAACAACTAACTTATGAATATTTTTGCTAAACCCCTTATTGAAGAAAGGACAAACTTCATCAAATGGGAACTTGGGATGTTTGATGGAAGATCTTTAGGTTGAAAATGGATCTTAGTATGTGTATGTGATATTGATTACTTTTCATTGTTGAGCTATTTGATATGCTTGATGATTGATTGATTAATTTATTATTTTGGTTATGTTAGATGAGTTAATTCATTTTGCATTTGAGTTTTTCTATGTTCAATTACATGAATTGATCATCAAAATATCAAATTGATCACACCTTGTTTGGGTTATCAATTAAAAAGTTTATTTTAAACTTGTTTTCAAAATGGCTTTTAAATCGCGATCAAGACTATAAATCATGGACGCTACTCAGAAGACAACTTTAAATTTCAAACTTTTTGTAATTCACGTTTGTGATCTAAGGTTGCCACTGTGAAATTTTGAATTTCAAAAGTCACTTCACACCTTTTCAAGGGATTTTGTTTGTTAATCACAAAATTTGCAATTTGTAATCGTAACACTTGAATAATAGTCTCAACTTATGTGTAACTATTAGGTAATGACCATTCACCTCTTAAATGGTGCAACTCCCTAATTTTATGCATTTGAATCATTTTTTTTTATCCATTAACACCTCTTCTCTATCTATTTAAACCTTTTTTAACTATTGTCTTTCATTTTTCTCACTTTCTCTTTCATCAAACTCATTTTCTCTCAACTTTCTCTTTTTCTTTCTTTTCCAATCCACTCTATCTTCATCATATTCTTAAATGGCACCAAGGAAATCATCGAGGGTAGATAAAGGCAAAGGGATTGCCCAAACATCCTCACCACCGAGGTAAGGCCCTCCTCTACACCTCATGCCAAGAACAACTAAAAATGAGAAGGCGAGATACAAGGCCAACAAAAATAAAATCATCCAAGCAAATAAAGTACCACTTGAGTTTCTCCTTACTTCCTTAAACATCAATAATACTTGGGATAGTTGAAATTCATATTCCATGATGAACCTAGATATGAGGAAATTGTTTAAGAATTCATGTGCACCATAGCTCTTAGCAAGAAGGCAAAATCTAGTGTTGGCACATATGACCTTACTTTTAGATGTTTTGAGGAAGAATATTATATAACCTATGACCAAATTTTAACCCTCTTCAACTTCCAAATTAGGGAAATGATTCTTTTAACATTTCCTCCCTTTTTATTGACTATTTTGGTTTTGGAGTCAAATCTCCTTTGACCAAACATGACCCTAAAAAGTCCCTTACCAAGCACATCAAAACCCTTCCTTGTTGGCTTTTACATAAAATCATCACCTTTTCTATTTGTGCTAGAGGGGGATGATAATGAAAAGGTCTCACAAAAGGACCTTACTTTTCTCTATTGCCTCATTTCCAACAAATAAGTCTAAGTGGCCATTCATTTATGGACTAATTGGTTAATATGAGTACTAGGACTATATCTCAATTTCTTCTTCCCCCCTACATCATAATAATTTATCATTTTGTGGGAGCCTTCAATAAAGAGAATGAAGCCTATCTCATAAAAAAATATTTCCCAAACTCCAACTTCGTTGACCTTAATAATTTGATCAATGCTTAGGCCATCAACCCTAAGACTTATGTCTACTTGTTAGGAGCCCATAATGCAAAGAAATGATAAGCATCCCAAGCCTCCAAGAGAAAGACTTTGGTGATTGAAGAAAAAGAAATACAGGAACAATAAGACCTTCATCAAATTCCTAAGGTAAAATCAACATCCAAAACTCTTCTCATTTCTCTCTCTTCTTTTAATAAAAATTAGACAAGGGCCTAAGGCTGATGAAGATGAAATTCAAACTTCTCACTCATCTCTATAGTGATCTTGTCGATTTATAAGAGAAAATGGGAGTAAAACCTTATTACCTTTGTGATTTTGAAGAAGAGGATACTCAAAAGGAGGAGGAAGGAAATGAAGAAGAAAAAAGAGAACAAGCCTAAAGAGGCGGCCAAGAGGATGACAAAGAGGATTAAAAGGAAGATGATGATGTTCTTGAAGATAGTGGTTCTTTTCCAACTTTCTAGACTTTTTTAATGTTTTCTGATTTCATTTTTTTTAATGTATTTGAGTGTCTTGGGATTTAATACTTGGCCTTAGTATGCATTTTAAATATCTTTAATATTTGAATGATTATATATGTAATTATGTTTTATGTTTTATATTAATGGAATTTCCATTTGGTTTATGTTTCATCCATTTGTTTTCTTATGATATATGATCGATTGTGTTCAATTGTGCAAATTGCTTATACTTATTATTATTGTTTAGGTTTATGCAATTGATAAGTTTATGGACAAGTCCTCCCTTTTTCCCATCCCTCTCTTAACCCACTCTCTTTTTGATATTGACAAAGGGGGAGAGATAATTGAGCTTAATATAAAAAATGTGTGATAAATAAGTTGGAATTATTAACTTAACTAAGGGGGAGTATGGATTGAGGAGTTTTTTTTTTAAATTAATTGCGTAAGTGTGTATACATCCTTTGAATCTATAAAAAACTATGTAATTAACTTCTCATCAACTTCCATATACTTAAAATACTCAAGAGTATGTATATTTGGTTCTTTATCCTTTGCACATTCAATCTAGATTATCAAAATAAAAAAAAAGAGATTATTAGACTAGGTTGGTCAAACCTAAGTCCAAACTCTCTTTTGATTTTGACAATATAGATTAAAAGATCGCAATTCCAATTTTAAGTGTTATTCTTATTATAATTAAGTTAGGAATTCATTGAAAGTTGATTGAAAGTGATTAGAGGCAAAAAGCTCAAAATATGGAAAGTGTCTCTTAAGTTGCGACCAAGACTTAGAGGTGGCAACTACTATTGAAAGAAATTTGAGGAACAAATTATCTAGAAGGATTCGTAGTCAATGTCATGGTGGAGGTCATGACCACTACCTTCAAACTTGGTTGGAGAGATTCTAAACACTCAACTAGGCAAAGCCATGTGTCAAGGAGACTGTTGAGATTTAAAGTCGCGACAGAGACTTGAGTGTACCAATTATGACTTAATGAAACATAGAAACTCTAAAGCCCATTATAATTCGTAGTGAAGATAATGGCCAACCTCTCTAAAATCGTGATTGCTACTTTTGATATACATTAGATGGATCCAATGACTAGTTTTTTGAAGAACTAATGCTAAAGTGACATTTGTAACTAGCCGTTAGACATATTTGAAGATCTCAATCGTGATTGAGCAAAATCTAGAGCAAAAAAGCATATTGCAATTGTGACTTTCATTTGACAAACATTAAATATAGGATTTTGCCACCAACTTTGAAGATTGGGAAATAGCTTTATTTGTAATGACTCTTTGGTGGTAGAGATATATGAATACTCCACCAATTGGTCTTAAATGCAAGAGAATAACAATTTATTATGGCCAAACTCTTGCAAATTTAATTCTTAACTCTTTAATCTAAATTTCTTTGTACTTGAGTTGTAAAAATTAGGTGTGAGCCATTAAACACCACTGGGTCTAGGTTTTAGAGTGATCATTTGGGTGAAAACTCTTATTTAGGTTAAGTGTGAGCCTTAAGAAAACACTTATACATATTATGTGTTAGCCTTAGAAAACACATTGTGTAAGTTAGGTGTTTGCTTGTAAAACACCATTAAGTGATAGTGAAATACCCAATTGGAGAATTGGGGAGTAAATGCAGGGTTTGTTAACACTCGAACAACTATAGATTCTTTATATCTATTCTTCTCCTACTCTTTTTTTTTAACTTTTCATTATTTATCATTCCTCAACAAATTTAAAATTTCCACCAATTCAACCCCCCTTTTTGGTGCACAACGGCCAACAAATTTCTTAGATTGAAATTTCAAGATTTTCATGCATGTTAGGGGTTGCTTCTCTCTTTCCACCTTGTGCTTAGGTGGGGAGTTAGGTATCTCTATTCTGCTTATCAAAGTAAATGCCTTGCATTATTCTCTTGGGTTTATTTCAGTCTTGCTAAGGAGTGTAAGCATTGAGAGTGTTAGTAATTGCCTAATTTGCATATTTAATTATTGGTTATATTACTCAATTTGCTTCACCCTTAATTTAAGCTTCTCAATTTTGTATAGCTTGGCCTTAACCTTTTCAAACTTTTCAATCAAGAACTTTTGCTTGTTCCATATTTGCTTCCTCTCTTATTTATTTGGTTTAACTATGAGAGCTTTACCTTATTGCCTTTAAAGAAGTCAAAGAGGATGATAAGACTTATCTTGATTGGTTCAATTAGTCTATGAAAATTTAGGATGATCCCTTCGCTTGGGATTATAGGTGTTAGAGTAGGGCTTGTTAGGCTATCTATTAAAGTTAGAGACATATTGCACTTACATAATTGAATTTTGAACAAAAGGGTTCCCCATTTGGCATTTGATGCTTATGTGGCCTCCCCCATACCATTGATAATTCAATTATAGGTATTAACTAGATATACACTCAGACCTTCAAGTTTTTGCAACAACATCCACCTTCATATTTAACTCGGTATAGGAATTATTGTCATCAACACTTGCAACTCCCTTATTGATTTCCCTTTCATTTGTCCATTGGTAGTTATTCAAAGCCATCTCTTCTAACAATGCATAGGCTTTATTAGTTGATTTTTCCATGAGTGCACCCCTTACTGCGACATCAATAGTAATGCGAATTGAATGGTTAAGTCCATTATAGAAGGTTTGGACTATCAACCAATTCGATAACCTATGATGTGAACATCTTCTCTATAGCTCCTTGTACCTTTCCCATGCTTCATAGAATGTCTCCCCAGGCTCTTGTACAAAGCTTGTGATAGCTTGCCTAAATTGTGCGGTCTTTCCCAATGGAAAGTATTTTGCTAAGAAAGCTTGTAAGAGCTCTTCCCATGTAGAAATAAGTTAGGTTCCATATAATTCAACCACCTCTTAGCTTTATCTCTCAAAAAGAAAAAAAAAAGAAGAAAAGAAAATAGTCTTCAGTGGATTGCATTATTAGTTGCCTTATTAATTTTGAAGATTTCATAAATCTCAAGAAAGTTAGCAATATGTGCATTTTGATTCTCATTAACTTCACCTCTCAAAGTTTTTTATTGCATCATTTGGATAGTCACTGGTTTAATTTCAAAATTGCTTACTATAATGGTAGGTTTAATAATGCTTGATTGAGAGCCATAAAGGTGTAGTATAGCAAAATCTCTTAAAGCTCTTGGTTGCCTTTCTGTCAGCCATTATAACTTTTAATAAATTATTTTTCTCTTTTTAGATTCGCTTCACTTTCAATAAATTATTTTTCTCTTTTTAAATTCGCCTTTGAAGGTAAAATGTTTACTTAATCTCAAGATCAAATTCAAATGATTCTTGGCTTTTTGAGCATTGCATACACCAAGTGCTTCACTTATCAAAAGAAACAAAACACAATCAAACTTATAAAAGTTAATTATGCATAATAAAAGAAACTAGATTAATAGTTTGTGCAAGTGATATTGATATTATAAAAAATCTAATCCCCGACAACGATGATAAAAAAACTTGTTGCATATGAAATAATGTTCGTTCCCTCAAGAATTGATTCACACAACGAAGTCTCAATTTTTCTATTTTCTAGCTATTGAATTAATAAGAAGAAAATAACTAAAATATAAAATTGCAAGAATAATTAAACACAAATGAATTTGAATTAAAAGTAAACTCTTATGACAATAATTTTTAGGGAATTTGAGTCCACCACATACCCTTTCACAAATATATCAAAAGAATTATCTCAATTGTGATTAGGTTGTGCCTGAAGTTAAAATTTCCTCAATTTCCCAATAGTCTCTTTAAAGCAATATTAGGTCTATTCTTATTGAAATTATGCCTACTTTTGTGGTCACAAAATCCAATAACAATGCATTAAGAACTATGAATAATCCTTAAATATCTCTAGAAGTCAAGCCTGTTTTTGTGGTTTCAATCTTCTAGTTTAATGTCTTAAGACTAACCTTAGGCTTCCACTTTTGCTCCATCATCTGAAATCTCAAGCAATGCTCATATGTTGCCATCATATATACAAGAATAATTAAGCTTAAACACATTAAATCAAGACACCCTTCACACTATTTGAAGCAAAATCTCTTCATATATTTACGAAATAGGTATTGGGCTTTCATCTTAATCTCATTAGTTCAACATGGAAGAATAAAAAGAACAAAATGGATAAAGAATTCATTAATCCCAAAGTAGCCAAAGAAAAAGTCTCTATTCTAAAAATCAATGAAAACCTTTAAAATCTTTACAAATCTTCTCCAAAATTAGGTGTAGAGGTTAGATCCAATTTTCTCTCCAAAAAGCTATTTTTTTTTCTACCATAGGTCTTTCTATTGGATAAGATAATGTGTAATCTTAAAAAGTGAACAGAGATAATTTTAAAATAAAGAATTGACAACTTGTGTGGCCTATGCTATGACCCATGCAATTTGATAAATACAATCGACCACTACTACTTAGTCAACTCCACTAGTCAATGAATGGTTTGAATTAAAGGCCATGTAACACCATTGAAAATGATGATTTTAGCTCCTTTTTGAGAAATTCCTTCACGGACATAAAATAATCAAAAAATAAACTAATTTCAAAATACCTTATTTCTATGAGTATCGCGTAGCCATTAGCCTAGCTTTATACTTTTACATCATGCCATTAGCCTGATGTTTTGTTTTAAATACCCATTTAAGGCCAATTGCATTCTTGCCTTCAAGTAGATCCACCATTTCTCAAGTTTCATTTTTTTGAATTCTAATAACCCTTTTGTCATTACATTTCTTTATACTTCCTTTGTTGTTGCTTCCTCATTTCTTATAGGATCTGTAACATAGAGCAAATTGACAAGTTTCATATATCTTCTTCTAAGATATAATGTTTATTGGATGAGTTTCATTTGAGGAGGATGAACTGCTAGGTTTTGAAGTAGAATATGAGGAAAATAAAGACTCTAAAAGAGCTAGAGAATTTGTGGTGGTTGATTAAACATCATCAAGTATAGGAGTCACACTTATAACATCCAATAAAAATGCATTTTTTAGATTTTTCCTTCAGTTTTTGACTAACTTGAGAATTAATCAAGGCATAACAATACAAAAAAAAAAAAAAAAAACCCTCAAATGGCTTACCGATGGTTTTTAACCCTTCTAACATTCATATGACATTCGATTTAGGATTGCCTTTGTAGAGAAAGATTCAGAAAGTAAACTGATGTTGCCAGTACTTTAGCTTAGTAAATATTTTAAAGTCCTCTAGCTTATAGTTATCTTCTGAACATCTCAATAATAATGTTATTCTTCTATTCTACCACTTCATGTTGTTGTGGGGTGTTTGGCACAGTCAACTCTACTAATGCCATTTTCTTCACAAAAAAAAAAAAATCATTTGATAAAAATTTTCCATCATGAACTGTGCACATTACCTTAATAAAATTGCCGCTTTGCTTCTCCATAAGAGCTTTAAATTTTTTAAAATTCTCAAAAGTCTTTGACTTGTTTGTTAAAAAGAAAAAAACTAAATCATCTACTATAATCATCAATAAAGAGTATGAAATACTTACTCCCACCAAGTGATGTAGTTTACATTGGCCGATGCAAATCATAAGTACTAATTCATGGCATTCAATAGCTCCTCTAAGATTGCCTACTTAGAAAGGACTTTCTTGCTTGCTTTTCATAAACACATCCTTCACATAAATCATGAGAACCAATTTGTGGCAACCTAGAAACCATACCTTTCTAGCTTAATAACTTTAAAATTTTAATGTTGAGATGCCTATAATGAAAGTGCCATAACTTTAATTCTTTCTTTCACTAGCAACAAGAGCTGGATTTTCAATATTAGAAATTTTAAGTGGAAACATCTTTTTCCAACATCTGCTCACTCATAATGGGCTTGCCATAAATTTTATTAGTAATAATATGTTATGAGTGCCTCAATTTTAGGACTATGCTTAAATGAGTGGAATCTTACCTACAACTCCATCTTTTTATTGATCAATAAAGGATTGAAAGGAGGAGGGTCATACATTGGTACAACCTTAAGGAAATGACATGCATTTGGATCAATGAGGGATCCTTTAGGCTTCACACAAGTTTGAAGCCTTTTTTCAATTTTGATGGTCAACAGGGACCAAGATCGGATAATACATTGGTATCATCCCTAAAGGAATATGGAGTCACCACCTAACTTTGATTGGGATACGAATTTTGGCATGGATAAAATCTAAACCTACCTTAGTCATTTAGAAAGCCTAGTTTGCCTTCACCCTATTATAGTTTGGGTTTGAAAATTGAGTATGACTTGGAAAAGAGGTTAGACAGCCCTAAACTGCATAGATAATTTGATCCAACCTTTGGGTATCTTTAGTTCACTTTTACCATTTTAGCCTTATTATTAATTAGTCTGATTAATGCTGTTAAACATGTTTCTAGTGCATCCAATTAAACATGTCATCATAAAAACATCATATGCACAGTAAAAAAGATAGGGGCATGCAATATCAAATGGGGAGGTCATGCATATTAACCGACCAAAAACATGCATAATCATGCACAAAGGAACTTATGATGTATCTCTCCACCTTCTACAAAAGGGAAACACATGTTACCAAAGTAACCAAAGGAAACTAAGGAAGAGATCTTTCTAATACCTCTAAGTTGAGGGAACCTAAACAAAGTCTTGGTCTAAGATTAATAATATACCAAGATCATATGAATCACATAAGGGGAATAAAGATGACAAATATAACATAAACATATAAATCATGGCATATAAAACATCACATATGACATCCAACTGTATCTTGGATGATATTAATAGGCTAGGATAAAGTTTGAATGAGTGGTATCCTAGGGTCATTGAGCCCTCATCCATATTTGCTTCTAAAGAGCTAAGCATCCATAAACAACACTAACCATTTTGAAAGTTAGGATGCTAATCATATAAAATAACTATAAGGCCAAAGATATATAAGATATTGAACATGAGATATAACATCATGAGGGTTCTCACTGAGTATTCTTTCTCCATAATCATAATCATATAAACATCGAAACAAATAGAGGAGTGTACAATTAGGAAGCTCGCCACCCCTCCTTTTGGTGAAATGAGATGGAATGAACACTTAAACTACATGTGATAAAGAAATTATAAGCTTATAAGGTCCTTAGGGGGTTATATTCCCTCACTCAATCATTGCTTAAACCATTAAAACATAATGCTTAAGGCATAATGAGAAAATGATGCATAAAGGAACAAAAATAACAAATATAAAACTTAAAAGAATAATACTAAAACCTTAATCCTAACTCAATGTTTAAATGAACATGGATCATAGACTATGAAGTCTACCCTGTGTTCTACATTTTAGCTCTCAAAGTACCCTTAAGGAACCATGAAAAAGGAAAGAACCTAAATGGAGAAGAAGAACATTTTTACAAAATTGATCTCAATCAAAGTGGGTTGTACAGATTAACTGATGGTTTGTACAACCCATCTAAACTAGTTTTTCAAGGCAAAGAAAAAAAGGGGAAGGAGAAGAAAGGCAAAGGGACCTTTGGATGCTTTTGAATGTAATTCTTGCCCTCAAAGGCAATTGGTTATGAGATTATCCTCTAAAATGCAAAGGAATGCTTAGAGATAAGAGACAAAGGCATTAGTTCTACCTTAAATACTTTGGTGGATGAGTTAGGGTTTAATTTTGATATGTCTAGGGTATTTGAGTAGCAATTTTAGTAGAGTGTACTTAGGGCTTTCTAAACCTTTTCTTTCTCTCTCTCTCTCTCTTTCTCTCTCTCTCTCTCTCTCTCTCTCTCTCAAATGGGTATTTATATAAGGAAAGAGGCGCACCAGTGTAAGTGCCTTGAGGTTTCATAGTTATGCTCAAATGAGTGAAATATTGCTTATGATTCTATCTTGTTATCGACTAATAAAGGGTTAGGAGGATGTGGATCTTTACATTGGTAATGACCCCAAAATGTGGTATGCATTTAGATCATCGAGGGATCTTTTAGGCCTCATATAAGTTCGAAGCCCTTTTATTAAAACTATGATCATCAAATGATTGAAATGAGGTAATATATTGGTATCATCCCTAGGAAATGTGCACTTGCCATTTGACTTTGATCGAGACAAGAATATAGGCAAGGTGAAATATGAACCTAGGCTAGGTTAATTAGAAAGCCCATTTTGTCTTCACCCCATCAAAGATTGAGTTTGAAAATTGAGTACAACATAGAGGAGAGGACAAGTCAAATCCAAATTGCCTATATATTATATCTAGCCTTTGGGCATCTTTAGTTCACTTTTATTAGTTTAGTTATGCTATTAATTAGTTTGATTAGTGTACCTAAACATTCTTCTAGTGCAATCAAATCAATCATGTCAAATCATCAATTCTAATGAGAGTGGGATCATGCATCACATATCATCACCCATATCATGCATAATCATCAAATGGGATGGTTGTCATATGGCATGACATAAGGTATCACATGTATACCATCTTAATTCACATAAAATCATTATATGATGGTCATCAAGACCATCATTTATGGCCTTAACTCAAATGATCACTTCATGAAAACAAAAAGTTAGTAACTAGTCATAAGACAAATGAAAGGAAATAAACAAGTGAATAAAGTTCATGAACATCACCTTACCACATCTTTAATGTTAAGGGACCTAATTATGTTTCTAAGTCCATAGTATGAATATCTTAACCCCACATAAACCAAACAACATAATAACATGAAGTAAACATAAATATATGAATCATGATACATGAAGAACCATAAACATGAAATGTAAACACCTTAGAGGATCTTTATGGTCTAAGGATAAATCATCATAAAAAAGGGTCCTATGGCCATTGAACCTTCTACCTTATTGCTCATAAAGAGCATGACATCCATAAACATCTCTAACCGTTGAGAAGGTTAGGAAGCTAGTTACAAAAGTATAATCATAAGGCTAAAACTTATTCCTAGTTCCATACTTAGAGTTATGCCAAAATGTAATTAAGCATAATATGGTACTTAAGGTCCTAGAAGTGACAAACTCCTCACTTGGTCAATGCCAAAATGAGTTCAAAACATAACCTTAAATATCACATTAAGCATGAAATGGAAGAACAAAAAATGTTAAAGCATAATAAGCCATGAAAACAGCTTTAAATTGATTTAAAATACCATGTTTATGTGAATAGGGATTTTTGGTTATGAAAACCTCTCTCTATTCTGTTAATGGAGATCTCAAGAATCACAAAAATAGCTTTGAAATAAAGTAATCTGAAAGAGAAAAAAAGTATATTTTCAATGTCTCTTCAGTCAAAAGAGGGTTGTACAATCCAATAGGTCATTGTACACATGAAGTCTATATA
Source organism: Omphalea diandra (assembly GCA_949677035.1). Lineage (NCBI taxonomy): Eukaryota > Viridiplantae > Streptophyta > Magnoliopsida > Malpighiales > Euphorbiaceae > Omphalea > Omphalea diandra. The sequence continues at coordinate 3,014 of CATIWR010470520.1, read as the reverse complement.
GCCCTCCTCAGTTGGATTTGCCAAAGCAGAAAAAAGAAGAAAGATGGGGAAGGATAGAAGAATGTAGGGGGTTATCTAGGTGCTCTTGAATATTCTTTTGCTCTTAGAGGCTCACCATTTGATTTTTATCCTCTAAAATACTTAGGAATGTTAAAGAATGCATGACTAAGGACCTTATTCCACCTTGGATCAGTGTTTAAGTGAGTTAAGGTTTTGATTTTCTAGATTAAGTGTTGTGTATAAAGAGATTTTAACAAAGTTTCTCTAAGGTTATCCAAACCTCCCTTATTTTTTTAAATGATAGGGTATTTATAAGGGAAAAGAGGCATAATTGAGCTTGAAATACTTCTAGTTTCACTATATTCTCAGCCCATTCCAGTTAAGTGCCAAGAATAGTATGGAATCAAGGTTTGTAAGAGGGTTGTACAACCTTCAAACTTGGCTATATAACTTAAATGTTTGGGGGGGACTAGTTCCAAAATGTTTTGAGGCTTAATGTTTAAGGCTTTGTTATACAAATCTCTAAATAAGGCTAACAAACTTTAGGCTTTTGGCCTTATGGGCTTTATTATGGGGCTTAATCCAAGGTTTCCTAAGTCCTTATCCTTCCTTCTTTTATAATTTGATCAAGGGAATAATTTTAGTGATTTCCATCATCAGGCTTACATCTTGAGGCTAAAATCTGATGTTCACAGTTTGCCCCTTACTTTGTGGCTCTTGGAAACAAACATTTGGGAAATGACTATTTGAATAAGACTCAACAAAGTAACGTAACAAATGTAAACACTAGGAAGGATACCAAATGATACAATGCTTTAGTAGTTCTTTGAGTAGGTACTTAAGTTTGTTATAATAGCTTTCTAGTAGGTACCAATGTGTTTATGTATCTCTAGTAGCTCTCTAGTAGGTACTGTGTATTTTCTAATAGATCTTTAGTAGGTGCTAAGTATTTGTATACTTCTAGTAGCTTTTAAGCAGGTATTGAATATTTTGGCAGCTTTTTAGTAGGTATCAGGGGGTTCTATGTGCTTCCAATAGCTCTCAAGTAGGTTCTGGATATTCTGACAACTTTGTTAGTAGGTATTAGGGGTTCTATGTGCTTCTAGCAGCTCTCAAGTAGGTATTAGATATTCTAGTAGCTTTTTTGCTTGGTATCAAACATTCTTGTATTTGCTGTGTTTGTAGTTGTCTTCTTGTATCTACTAATGTTCTTGAATTTTTTTAGGGAAGGGTATCAGCCTTTTGGCTAAAGGTTCTCACTTGAGGATGCCTTTTTAGGGTTGATCTTATGTCATGCTTCCTTTTTTGGCATTTCAGGGTATTGCTTGGCCTTTTGAGATGTGGTTGTGCCCTTAAGGCCCTTTTGACTATTTAGGGACTCAATTTTGTTTAAAAGGAATGGGCTTAGCCTCAAATATTGTTCATCTTACTTTCGAGATACACAAATGATTCTAAGGATGCAAATTTCTTTTCTAAAATTCTTCTGGTATTTTGTGGTAGTCAATTTCACGCTTGAAGGGTATTTTGGTAACTTTATTGGTCAATTCGTAGGATTGAATTGGCTTTTCAAACTCTGATAGGGTTAGGGGTAGTTTAGTAATTTGGTTGATAATTTGGAAGATTGGAGTGGTATGTGTTTCTTTTCTTCTTGGGCTTTGGTAAGGTTAATGGTGCTTGGACAATTGGGCTTAAGAGACCCATTTTTCTCTTTTGGTAGCTTTTAATAGGTTGTATAAATAACAAGTTATCCATACAAGCCACTGAATGGAGTCTAATTTCATAATACAGACCTCATCCCCTATATAAGGCTGGTAGATAGCTTAGGGCTTCATTCACATGTCTCTTTCACTCTATCTACTTTCTCTCTTTAAAAACTCTCTGACTTAGCTTCTTTAGGTTTCCTTTTGCTTACAGACTTATGTGACGGCCAACTTCAATGATTATGAGATGTTTGATATTCTAGAGGAGTTTTTTTAGTGAGAAGGGTGTCGTGTACGACGCATTGAAGCAGCTGCATTCTCAGTGAGGCTTTAAAAGCATGTGCCCTTTGATGAAAGCAACCTCAAAGATCATTCTTGAGGGTTTTTCCCTGCGTGGCTACACACTGACATTCTACAACTTATACTATCACTTAGCAGGAGCCGTTTCAGGAGTGGTAGGTGTTCTTTTCCTTTCCCTCTTTGTTATTTTTTAAAAAATTTTTTTAGACCCTTTTCCTTGGGACTGTAGATTTTAGGCTCTACCCTAGAATTTTCTTTTTTTTGCATACAAATATTTAGGTTAGCTTTAAAAATATTTAGGAGTAGTATTAGGACACTGACCTTTTATTTTTAATGAAGATTCATTTTTGTTAGTCAGCTCGATTTGTTGCCTCGATTTGCGATCATTTGTTTTTCCTTTGTGATATGTACAAATTTAATGAAATTGATTTTGCAGAATGATTTGTAAGGGATTAGACACATACCTGAAAAAAATAAATAAATTGTAAATAAATTATTTATTTATTTTTTAAGGATTTATTTATTTATTTATTTATTTTTTTTAGGGATTAGACACATCTCAAGATTCTCTGCAACATGATTAACATGCTCACGTGCATGAATAGACTCAACAGACTCATCTCTAACCTCGGGGCCAGCATGAACTCTATCAGGTGCATCCATACTCCTCTTCCCATATGCCAATGCATGTACGCTTTAACACGATGCAAATATCATAAATATCACATTCATATTACACATATCTACATAATCATTTACCCGCTCCGATACCACTAATTGTGGCATCCCATTAAATCGTCATTAACTGCTCTAAGTTTATCCATTATTGTTAAAAGACCTTAATTCAATTATCATTTATTTATCATATTTATTTTTTTCACACAATGTCTCTTGTTCACAACATAGTCACTATTTACAATAAAATATACATGACTAAACCAGCTGGAATACTAATAGACTGCATACTGGCCCAACCTCTTTTAGACTGCTAGACAACAACCTTGAAATATAACT
>CATIWR010470398.1:0-40441 GCA_949677035.1 Omphalea diandra | reverse complement strand
GTTAATAACAATAAAAAGAAATGAATCCTTTTCATGATAGTGTTCATATTTTAGTTCCCACATGTAGAAATGACCTAGGAATTGGGAAGGATATGGAATTGGCATGTGGTCCAATGCAATATATACTTTCTTGCTCATTAGTATTACTACTACATGTTTATTTGAAAGCTACTTTGTGAAGATGACATTGATAAGGGACGGTGATTTCTTCTAGTGAAGTAGACTTCGCATATTTGATAGAATAAGATGTCCTTGTCATAGTTGTGGAAGCTGGACTAATGAAATGTGAGACTGGAAAGATTCATTAAATTGAATAATTTCAGTACCATCTATTAATTAAGTTTTAGCTTCCATGCATTAAGCATTTACTAAGAATAACACTAAAAACGTTTTATGTAGTATTTTAAAATTTAATGTTGATTGTCAACGTAGTGTTGGTTTAGTGATTAAATTAATTGAATCTCAAGGCAGTTTCGTAATAAATTTTAAAATTTAAAATCAATGTGAGATTAGTCTCATATTAGAAAAAAGTTTGAGAATATCTGATTCAAATAAAAATAAAATAAATTTGGTATTGGTCAAGTCTAGTGTTACAACCCAGGATTGCTAAAATATTTAATTAATTTTGCCATAGATTTGCATATTTACATGCAGAGACGGAGACAACAAGAGTGAGTAATTGAAAGATACCTTTCACTTTGTCCATTAAAGTTACTTTTCAAGATTGGTGGATAGAATAGAAAGGGGATGATGATAAATTATAATGAGGAATAGAGAGGCAATATTAGTGAAAGAAAAGGTGGCAAATCACCATGAAGTTAAATGGCCACTATTATAAGTGTGTACTATCGTAGTGGAGACTGGAGAAGACTACATAATAGTATGTGTATTTGTGGGTTCCATATAAGGAGGAGTGCCATATAATTAGATGATGTGACGTATCTTTTTCAGATTAAGAGGTTCTTATCACTTGGCCGCCTCTAAATGCCTTTAATTATGTTTTTTAATCCACTAATTAAAGTTAATATTATATCTATATATCTTTAATCAATCTTTCATCATTTCTCATGTCTCAATAATCAATATAAATATAATGCTCAATACAATATATGGTGACTATAAAATTAAAGTCTGCTTCCTAGTAGCAGGCCAAAATAATCCAACCATATGGAATATGATAATAAATAAGTAATATTATACCAGATCCATTAATTATTAATTTGCGTAGAAAAAAATATTAGTATTGATTTGATAACTCAGTGATTTCTTGAAGTTGTTACTAGATATAAGTTGAATACATCATTAACAAATATAATTAGCACAAATCTTTAACTTAAAGAAAAAATAAAAGAAGTTATCTTTTTGTTAGTTTCTTAGGAATTGATTCCAATACCAGCCAAGGAAAATGGTGATCCTCCCGGTTAGACGCATAATGTGGATACATGCAAAGATCCCAATAATGAAGTTTGTTTATGATTATCCAACGCACTATCCTTTGACTTTTCAATACTATTCAAATAAGGGGTTTCAGTTTTGCATGACAAACAGAACCCTCTCTTTCTTAACACAACCACAGACCATATAAATTATTGGTCCATGCTATATATAATATGAATATCTTTAAGATTCATGTTGGGTGCCAAATCTTTTAGATTCTTTTGTTTTTTCAAAGACATATGAGCTTCCTTTTGGCATGATTTTGTAAGGGATAGACGCCAACAACATACATAGTGAATGTTTATACCAACACACACAAGATTGTATGAGTTTGTAGAGGAGAGCAAAACCAAACCAAAATTCAAAAATTGAATCAAATCAATAAATTCAGTTCAATTATTTTTTTAATTTAGTTCGGTCAGGTTCGGTTATAAAATTTTAAATTTTTTATTTTCGGTTTGGGTTATATAATTAAGAATTGAACAACTAAATCTTAATACAAGAGATAAGTTTTTCTGTATTTTTATAAAACTATTAGGGACATTTATGTACTTTAATACTTACAAAATAAAAGTTCTAGCATATTTTATCTCCGTAGCCGCACTTCAATCATTTTTTGTGTATCTTCTTTAGCTTTTCTTCTTCTTCTTCTTCTCTAGCTTTTATTATTTCAATTTTCTTCGTCCTATTATCATAATCTTTTTCTTCTTCTCTCTTCATCTTAGCTTCTACATATTTGTTCTTGAGATCATCCACATAGCATTATTTCTTCTAATCTTCTTATCTATCATGATTTTTGTATCAAAATGTTATAATTACATTTTCAAACAAGAAAAAAAGAATAAGAAATCATTCACATGACAGTAAAAGATAACACTATAGCTTTACCATCAGATCTCACTCTCTCCAACAGTAACATTCTAACTTTTTTAAAAAAAAATTCAACATGTAATTTTTTTTATAAATATGTGAAATAGGTTGTTAAATTAATGTAACATATAATTTTAGATTAATTTTTGTGTTAATTTTGTAAGATTTTTAGTAATTGAGAGTTAATTTATTTTATTTATAGATTTATTCTATACGTGCGTTATTAATTGTATTATTAATAATAATTGAGGTAAATTTATTTGCTCTTTATTAATTGTATTATTAATAATAATTGAGGTAAATTTATTTGCTCAAGTTTGATAGTGTAATTTTTTGTTTGATTAATAGTATTATTTTTTTATTTGATCAATTTATATTTTCTTTTTTTATTAATGATTCATTTTTGAATTGATTGTGTAATTTTGGGGGTATTGTTAATATTTGATGGGAATTATTGGAAGGACCATTTTCCATCGCATTCACTCTTTGAATTCTCTTTTAATAGATCAGTAATTTCTTGTGAAAATTTGTCGAGATTTCTTCTCACTTTAATTTTGGCACCATTTCAGTTTCTTGTGAATATTATTTAAAGATAAAACCGAACAAATAAACCCAATTAAATCAATTTTTTAGTTCGATTTAATTAAGTATTACTGAGATTTCAATTTGATTCGGTTGATTTTATAAATATTTCAGTTTATTTTAGTTTTAGTTTATTTAATTAGGTTTGAACCAAATTGGCTGAATGTTTACCATGATAAGTGAGTTTGTGTGTGAGTGTCTATATATATGTATATAAACAGAGAGGGCTTCTATGCTTTTGATTATGAGTTGTGATTACTGCATTTGGAATGGAAATTTTAGAATGAAGAATGTCGATTTGAAATTGTCTATAAGGAATTTTCTTTTATTCTCAAGAAACAGTTTGTATAGTGTGTTTATATTTTGATAATCTTACTTAAATGAAATTTGATACAACGTTAAAAATTAGTCTTAGTCTCTCTCAATAGCGAATTAAGTTTCACTATAATAAAAAAAATTGAAAAAAAAAATCATTTTGTGATATTATTGTATCCTTACTTTCTTTCTTTTTGGAGGGAAGAAGAATTGTATTTAATTTCTATGAGCTTGTTTGGTATAAATACATTTCATAAAATTTTATGAAATTGATATGTTAAAAATTAATTGTAATTTCTATTTTTTTAATTCTATAAAATTAGTTATGTTTAAATTAAATTCTTTGAAAATTGATAGAATTTGAAAATAATTTCACTAACAAGAGTTGCAAACTACTAAAAAAAAATACAAATTTAATGTAAATCTATTAAGATTATAAATTTGGGATGGCAATGCTGACATTTTTCAAAAGGTTTTTAGCAATTTTTTCATCATTTTTATTCACATATTTTCTTTTAACTACCATAATAAAAAATCATATATCTTAATTTGTTTTTATTTTCTTGTTTCTATATATATATATATTTAATTGAAAATAACATTATATATTATGATTTTAATTTAAAACGTGAGAAACATGTTCCTGAGATTAATTTCGAATGTTAATTGGAATTCAACTTTTATATATAGAGATGATTATTTTGAAAAAGATGAAAACTCACATGTGTCTTTGATGATATAGTTATCTTGTGAAAGTAATAATAATATCAGAAATGCAATAAATAATGAAACAAATACATGTAAAAGAAAATTATTTTGAAGATTTTTTTTATATAATATCTAATTATTAGAAAAATTTTAATTGAAAGTTTACAAGCGTTATTAGACTGAGTGCATGGATGTTGTGGAGAAAATTGTCAAGCTCAGAATTCTTTACGATTATTTCCAAAGAACCAGAAAAACTTTTTAATAGTAAAATTTTATCATTCCTTTATATATTTATCCAATGACATAGTAAAATATGAAATATAACTACTCATAATTGCTTTAAAAAATTTACCATTACAGTTTTTTTAAAGTGAAAAAACATTTATATATCCTCATTTAATGCATATTTTCATTGTTATAGTATGTCTATATGTGCAATTAAGTTATTTATTAATATATTGAAACTTTGAATTTTTTAATATTTCTCCTTTTAGTGGATTTTTAAGGATTTTGAATTCGATTACATCCTTGGATTGGCTTCTCAAAGTGGCGCCATCAACCATCTATATCTACTCGTAATAAAATTTTTATAATTTCATAATTGTTCAATTCTATTGCTTCTGTATAAATCTACAATTTTATCTTACAGCGTCAAGGTCTAAAAGTACGACATTATTGCCTGTCATGCATTAAGATATCAGCTATTTTTCAAAGTGAATTCTATTCCTTCACATAATATCACTCTTCAATTACAGTGATTTTGACATTGCATTCTTGAAAAGTGAGTATCCTCTAGTGGTGAGTTAGCCTGAAAGGGTTCAAAGGAGTAGGATGCGAAAAAAAATTCGACAGAGAATAGTTAGAAAGAATTATGGACGTTTTAAATAAGATGGGCACTATCCCTTGACAAGCTGATTTTCCAAGATATATTGTTGCAAACCCTATATAATACGTATGAGGAGCCGTCAAAACTAATTATTCCCGTTCAACAAACAATTGTAATTAATTTGTTACTAATTCTGACTTAAATAACCAATTAACAGATGCTCCAACTTGCTCCTCTGCTCCTGCTATGCTTGTCTACAACCATGCCCAGCTTTGTTCAGCTGCACCTTCTCTTGTTTACACAAATATAAAGTAGTTGGCAATCACATCTCTCACATACCCAATCAAGTGCTTTACATCTTCAAGCTAAATATAAATTAAATTCAAACTCGCAAGTATAACTAGTACATTTTTAGATTAATATTAAGTTGAATTCAGACTCGAAACTACAACAACAGAAGAGCTAGCATTTAAGCTTCTACCAATCGTATTTAAGTTAAATCTATATTCGAAAGTGCAAATATTTAAGATTTTATTAATCATGTTACAAGAAGGTTAATATTTAAGCTAAATTTAGACCGGAAAGTGCAACAACAGGATGGCTAATATTTAAAATCTTATTAATCATATTTAAGCTAAATTCAGATGCCAAAATACAACAACAAGAAGATTAAGTCTCCTTAAACAGCCGTATCAAAATGAACTTGTTGTGCAACAATAGAAAATATAATATTTAAAATAAATTTTGGCTAAATCTCCTTAAATTGTCATATCAGTATGAACTTATTGTGCAAGCACAAGAAAGCTAATATTTAAGCTGAATTCAAATTCAAAAGTACAACAGTAGATTCAAATATGAAAATAATAATTAAGAGGAAATGCTTCATTTATTTCATGAAAAATAACCTACTTCAAAAAAAATTGACAAAAATATTCTTTCGGAAATAACTTATTTTTTATTGTTTGGTTATATATAAAAAATCACAAGGAAATTATCTTTAGTATTTGACATGTTCTGAAAATATTTTTTTTCATAAAAACGATTATTATTTGAAACTCGTTAAAGTTTTATATTTTTAATTTACAATTATATGTAACAAAAAAATATATAAAATAATAAAATTGAAAATTTATTTGATGATTATTGGATGATTGTCTCCGGTCACAAGCCGCGGGTGATGACTGGATCATTATATATAATAGTGGATAGCTTATATATTAATTGGTATATATTTTTTATTAACTTATTTTCCTAAGCACATCAACTATATGAAAATATATTAAAAAAACTTTCTTAAAAAAGATTTATTAGGAAACAAATAGAAAACCAACCATACCAATGTAAACCTTCCGAGGAACAATAGAAATGCTAATATTTTAAAGCTGAATTTAGATACAACAATAAATTTATATATTTGTCTCAGGCTCCTAGTCGCTTACAGTTACTGTGCAAGTTTTAATATGCATGATGAATTTGGTGTGGGTAATGGGAACTCTGATTTCGTTGATGTTCTACTCAATATCATCTTAGAACTAGTTACCTTAAATAGAAAATATCAAAATTTTGTCTAATGGGAATATTATTATTATTGTTATTATTATTATGTCATGGCTCTAAAAATTGATTAATTCAAACATAAACTATAGTCATGTGCTTAATGCCATGAATTTCTAGTTAAAGAAGCCATGACCATCACTGACCAAGATGACAAGTTGTTGGTACATTACATGGGATGAATGATGGCCGTATATTATAATTCTGTTTCTGCAATTACAAGAAGGTCCAAAATGCAAGCTGGCCCACATTAATTCCTAATCTATTTCTTTCTATCTATTTAAAAAAGAATTATAATAGAATTCATTTGTAGATACTGTGCTTAAGTAAAATTACCAAATTAGAGTTTTGTTTCCCATTTCTTTCTCTTAGCAATTAGATTTTTTCTACATGCTAAGGGCCAAAAAAAAAAGGAAATGTGAGTAATCTTTTTGGTCAGCTATAAAGACAAATAATGAGAGATTACTCAATGGTAACATTTGAAAAAAAAATAAAAAATAAAAAATGGAATAATAACATGTGAGGTATTATTTGATCTTAATTATACTAGTAGAATAATTCCATCCTTCCATTCTTGTATGGTCTGTCCGAAATTTAGGAGCCTTCCCATGAGCTCGAAGCTGTCAACCAGACAGAATAAAGATATTAATTTGTTAATTTTCACAAGAAAAAAAAAAAGGAAATGTCATAGATTTCACCTCTTCTTGATACAGTCCAGTCCCTGTCCTGTCCCAGAGCCTAAAAGAGGGATCCACCCAAGCCCCTTGACCGTGCAAAACGGACCTTCTGACCCAGGGATACAGTATCATAATACCCGACCCAAGACTCACCCTCCATCAAAATGAACTAGTCCCTTATACCCGCTATTGAATTCCACAACCTCACTATAGCTTAAAACCCCTCCTTCAGGCCCAACTCCTTTAGCCGCAGCTCCAATCCCATTAACATTTGGATCCTCCAGCGCCCATGTCCGCCCGTAAAACCGAAGACCCATCACAACCATTTCGCGGTACACTCGCTTCAATCGATGACCCGATACCATAACTAGTACTTAAATTACTATTAGGGTCATAGAGGGCTGAATTTGGGCCGACAAAATTTTCCCACGAACCATGGTAATCGTAGCACATTGGATTAATCCAATCAAGAAAATCATTCATAGCTTCTATCGGGTAAGCCCTAGGCTCACCATATGTAGTAAATCTTAAAGCATAGTACACTGCTTGAGCAAGCAAGATTCGAGGTTTTCCGGTGGTTAAAGCAACATGGTCGGGTAAATTTCATTAATTGGAATTCAATTTTTAATCGACGCACTTAATTGTCCCTAAATGAAAAATTGTAAAGTAAAAGTCTTTCGATTCGAATTAACTTGTCTGAAAATCGACACAAAAACAACTAGTCCATTTTAAAATAAAAGCATAGACGTGTGACATTACATATCAGACTTCTTTCTCTTTTTCTCCACACATCAGATCTCCTTTATCTTTTTTTCTTTCTCTTCAAGGCTTGTTTTTTATAGGAAATCATAAACCAGATTATTTTAAAAACATAATCAAAAAAACCAAAGGCGACAATAAGAAAATAAATTATGTGCAGATTATGAAAGTAACCATAAAAGCAATGAAAATGAAGAAAATAACTCAACACAATATTAATAAAAGAAGCCCACCTGAACATTCAAGTGTCACTTCAAGCACTGCATATTATGCACAACACCTCAATCAATAATACAAATTTCAACATTTCTACTGGACTACAAGAATATAACAACATAGAAAAATTCTATTTGCTCTGATAAATCTCACATTCTCCATGAAACACAACCACTATCGAACGCTCAGAAAACCCCAAATTATAAACCTTAGTCATTGAATCAATCATAATAAAACTCATCACTGCATTTTTGGCAATTGCTCAATCACTAATAATGACTCATTATTAACTGCTACCAACTCTTCCTTCACCGTACAGGCATCCACCATAAACATAAACACTAGCCCCTCTCCTTCACCACCATCCATCCTCGATGTCCCCACCGATGCCATCAACAACAAAGACGCACTAAACAACGACAATCCATTAGCCCAACCATACCTAAGATTTGAATGATCAAAATTTTATCTCAATCTTGTCGAGTTTATACTGAACTTGACCAGCGTAGGCCTTTGATCGCTTCTAACTCTATGAAATCCATGTGAAGACAATGGGATTTGATGGTGGGTGATGAGTAATAACCGAGAAACTTTAGTTAGGAAAGTTTCATGATGGTGATACTGAATTCAGGGATCTAATAAAGAGAAAGTAATGACAGTAAAGATGATGGTAGGTTTGGTTGGTAAGAAAGTGAGGAAAAACAAAAAGTTTCATTTGTGGGTTTTAAGGTTGAAAGCCTCAAAGAGAAAGGAAAAATAAATGAAGAAGAAGAAGATGAAGGGATTTGATGTGTGGCGCACATGTTCAGATGAGGAGAGAAAAAAAGGAAAAAGGTATTTGATGTGTGGTGCATGTGTCCTCACTTTTATTTAAAAACGGATTGGTTGATGTCATGTCAACTTTCAGACAAGTTAATTCAAGTTAAGAGACTTTTACTTTATAATTTTTTGTTTAAGGATAATTAAGTGTGTCGATTAAAAACGGAGGGACAATCTATGAAATTAACTCCATCATGGTCTAGGGCGTTTCGCCATTCACTAAGTAACAAAGCAAGGTTCAACATTTCTTTATCATTAGCAGGGGATTCCCAGTCCAAGTCGAGCCCATCAAACCCATAATTCCTAGCAACTTCAATGGTCGAGTTGATGAAAGCTTCTCTAGTTTCTTTAGTAGCGGACATTGTAGAGAAGTAGGTGGTCTGGTCGGGATTAGCTCCTCCAATAGATAGTAGAGTCTTGACTGGTTGGTTTTGGGCACCAAGAAAAGTTATGAATTGGGGTTTGGTTTCTTGGTCGTGTTGTAACATTAAGTCTGAAGGTAACAGGGTCAAGTAAAAGAAAAGCATAGTAAATGTGAGTGAAATAAGAGGTGTCAACGGAGGAATAAGGGTCAAGTCCATTGAATGCTGGCCAGTAGGCTGCTTTGATACCCTAAGGGGCTGCAGGCGGGGAAGTAGTAGGAGGATACGCTACGGCCGGCTGGGGAGGATATGAAGGGGAAACAGGTTGTGCTGGAGAAGAAGGGACGGGAGGCTAAGAAGGAGAAGTAGTTGTGGGTGAACAATAATCATCCGCTAGCGATGGACTAGGAGCTGGTGATATGTAGATGGATTGGGAATTGGCAATGACTGTGTATAGCATTAAAAATATTAGAGATGAAATGACAAGTTTTGGATTAGCCTTTGGATACGATGAGGGATGGGAAATAATTGGTTTCATTTAGGGTACAAATATGAGGGGTTCAGATAGTGTGATATGAAGTCCAAAATTTGTATATTTTAATTACATTGTTGTTTTGAAGGGTTGTGCTTATATGTATATACAGCCTTTAATTTCCTTGTAGATGTCAATATTGAAAATTCATTAGAATTTTATTAATTATAAGAGGGATGAGTTAAGTATTGAGAATGAGACAAACACATGAAGCTACTAAGTAAAGGGCAAATAGTGGCAACATAACACTTTGATAGCTTCACCTTGGCTTAATATATATGTTCATATTCGTAACACCAACTACATCTGTCTTGCTGTCAAGAAAGCGCAATATTAAATATGAAAGATAAAAGAATGGATATGAGTTCAAGTTTCTCTTATATGTTAATTCCCTTCCAACAATGTCTTTTCTTGTTTCAAAACCACAACATTAGTTCGCCATCTCCTGTCTTCTACAAAAACTAAAAGTTTACTGTTTTCTACCTTTTTTTTTTAGCCAAATCAATGGAGAATGCTTGAGATTTTCTTTAACAAATTTCACATTCAATTTTTTTTAAAAAAAAATTATTGAAGGGCTAAATATTGCCCAAAAAAATAAAGGACATACCCATATTGCATAATTAGTAACCCATTAATTAGTTCAACTAATCTCGAGATTATCTCACAATTAATTCAGAAATAATAGAAAGAAATTATTCTCTCTTACCATTTTGTCCTAATTCATATTTATTGAAAGATTATGATAAAATATTTTTTTATGAAATTAATAAATTTAATGTATAGATAAATTTATTTAAACGAACTGAAAAGAAATATATGAAGCAAAAGTTCAAAAATCTCTTTCATAATAAAAAAAATAAAAATTGAAAGGCAATAATTTCAGGAAACCTAGTCCACATAGAGGTTTTATGAAAAGCGAAGTATGGGCAAGACATATGATAAGTTAAGCCAACCTTCAGCCTTCCCGACCCAGCTTGGAATTCAAAGAAAACGTCTGTGTTTGGTCCAGACTTTATGTTTTTACTTAGGATTTTAAACCTAATATTAAGGGCCCAAATCCATCATTATATATTAGTATATATTTAAGTAAAAATTAAAATAATTTATGTGAAATTTGACCTGAGATAACCAACTCTTTTTTTTTTCCCCAAATGTCTCGCTCCTCATGGAGGATCTTGAAATCGGGATTTTCATATATAATATAAGAAAACCAAATATAACTATAAATTATTTTATATGCATGTGTTCATAAAAAATCAATATTGATGAATGTATCTCAATTTTTTTTTTTTTCCTTTTCATTCCCCCTTTGCTTCAATAACAAATTTTCTCATTATATACACACATGTATACTAGTTATTTTTTCATGTACTTTGAATGTGGAATCGTGTATTATTTTTATTTTTAAAGTTCTAATATTAAGTATACATTATTTAAGTATATTTAAAATTTAATATTTTGTCATTAATATTCCACCTTTATATTTAATTAAGCCTTTAAAAAATTTGTTGAATTTAACTCTATTTGAATCAATTAAATAAAATTTAATTATAATTTTTATCTAAATTAATCTTTAAATTAAAGATATTTTAATTTATTTAAAAGTTAATTAAATATATGAAATAAAATAACATTTTTGTGAGAAGCATATTATGCTTAAAGTATATTTACCTTTTAATTATTTTTAGTCATTATATTGTAAGATAATTAGACTTAAATAAATTAAAATGCTTGAATTGTTTGACACTCTTTCTTTTTTAAAAATAAATTTATTTATTAACTTTCAATTTATCTAAACTAATTTTTAAATTAAGTGTATTTCCATGGATTCAAAAGTTATACTCTTATGTGTTTGACAACTACACGGATTTCGAATTTTAATTGTTTCACTATTACATGTTGACGTAACACCACCTCTTTAATACACGAGATAATATAACCAAAACAAAAAAAAAATGAGCAAATAAATAAATAAATTGCACATCGAAGAAAAGTATAATCTCAATAAAGATGAAGTGGAAAGAATTGTTATAGACTTCCTAAACTCAATACTTCAACTTAGGGATGTCATATCCGAGATGCCATAATGGATAGAGAAGGGTACATATGGCAATGAAAACCTAAATGCATTATGGGTTCATGGGTTTATATTAAATTAAGGAGAAGAAGAAGGATTTTTTTTTTTTTTTTTATTGATTGTTATTTAAGTTGTTGATGTCTATCTTGTAGATACTTGTCCGTTTGGGTTCTCAAGTGTGGAATTGTTTTGGACAGACAAAGAAATCTCGTAAAGAGATTTGATTCAAATCGATTAGACCAATAAACTGTTCATGGGGGATCATATGTGGTGTTCCTCATTCCTATAAGCCAATGGGGAGTAAACTCCCAAAATCCCACCATCTCCTATTCCTTCTCTTTCAAATCAAGCGTTCTAGTCTATTATATTATATTTCATAAAGCAAAAGCCAAGATCATGCATATCTCAAGGGTTAATTTTGGGATTCAACCATTACCTTTTGGGATTCAACCATTACCTAATCAATAATACATAAGGTTAGCACTAAATCAAGTCTATCATTGCATATATGGTTCCACATCAGCTTCACCATTTCTCTGTCGGCCATTTGTAACTGTACCCACCATAAGTAGCACATCGGACAAAATAAACTACATAAAATGATGTCTTGCCCTTCCATATCCAAGGAAGTAGAATTAGGGGACTAATCTCATGGCAACTTCTAGTTTTAAGACCTGAATTGTGTTTGCTCCACACTCTACTCTGTGTCTAAAGTGCTAAAATTGCAGATTACTTTGTCAATAATCTATTTCCAAAATGTCTGCCTATCAACATAAATGAATCATTCACAATTTTTCTTCAACAGTTTTTTTTTTTTTCTTAAATAACAAACAGCAACAATTAATGGTCTATAATTAAAGACAAAAAGGAAGGGCAAGATTATAGTGTCCTAGAGTTTCAAATCTTGTGTTTACGATGTATAGAGAAATTTTTTCTTTCACGTTGATCTATGGATGTGCAATAATATCATCTCCTAATAATAATTATTTAAAAATAGATTTTGCCATCTATTTTATAAAATTAATATATACAAATTTTACTTAATTAGTTAATTTGTAAATCTACTGAAGTAATTCAAACTATTATTATTATATATAAAACTCATATTTGAGTTATTATAGAAAGTAAACCTACAAAAATAAATTATTGGCATTTTCAATCAATGTTTTTATATGATTTTTTTTTAAATGAACAATATTTTGATATGATGACTTTTTCTACCTGATACTGATAAACTTTGATTGATCAATGGAGAGTGGAAACCAAACTAGAACCAATTAGTGCTTTGTTGTCATGGCCATCGAAAAAATAAGAGAGAGGACAAAGGCATCACCATCAACCGTGCATTGTCTACCCTAAATTGGTATTTCTGTTTTGCAAAAGCACATACCAATACTAGAAAAATCAATGAAAGGAATGCACACACACACCCAAAAAAAAAAAGAGTTTGAGAAAAATGCACTTGAACTAACCATTAACATAGTACCCCGGATGATGGAATTTGAAGTACAAACGAGGAGTGAATTGTGTGGTCTACATAAGAAGGCCAGTTTGTCTCCCCATGATTGAGGCAAAGCACTTGCACATAATAGTGCAAGTCCAAGTTTGTACATAGTTTTCTCTACTTTTTTTTTTCTTGGCCTTTCATTGGCAGGCAGCAGGCAGATTCATATATGGGGACACAACACATTTAGGCTCCTATAATAAATTGATATAGAGGAACATAGTGGGAGTTCCAACGAAAATGTGAGTGCAAACATACCGATCTCTAATTTTATATAGCTCAATATAAGGAGCATTACGTATATATCCTTCCTTTATATAAACAAAGTATTTAATCCCATTGTAAGGATTTTCTTTTTCCTTTTTGGAAATCAAGAAAGTTGTTCTTTCCAATGGAATTACCAGGGAAACAACAAAGTCTCTCCCTAGTTCGAGCAGCAGAGGCTCCTCAACAAGTTGTTGCTCCATTATTGCACAACTCAAAGGAGGAGGAACAAGAATTTGTTGATGAGGAAGAAGAAGTGGAAGATCAAGAAGAAGAGGCTTATCCCACTCTCCAACTTGATCTAAATCTGACTAAAGGGGATTCGAAACATGGGTTGGACAGAGAGTTGAATCTTATAGATTGCTTCAATATGGATTCTTCAGAAACTCCTCAAGCTACTGATGTTGAGCAAAGAGTGTTCTCATGCAACTATTGTCAAAGGAAATTTTATAGCTCACAAGCGCTAGGAGGACACCAAAATGCCCATAAAAGAGAGAGGACACTAGCCAAGAGAGGAGACAGGATAGGAAATCATATAGCAGCATCTCTTGCAGCTTTTGGGCACCCTTACTTGCACCACCATTATTATTCAAGTATGGCTTCTCTTCCTCTCCATATTAGATCTCTTGGTATTCTAGCACACTCAATAATCCATAAGCCTTGTCATGTACCTTCCCCTAATGGTTTTGGAAATATATATGGACATGGCAGCTGGTCTAGGCCCCTTATTGACCAACAACCTGGAGTAGGAAAGTTGTCAATGGAGAATTATCATGTAAATACAACGACATCAGCACCACCACCGGCGCCACCACGTGCTGGTGTCGGCAGGTTCAACATAGAGAAGAGTAGTATCATGAGTTCTCCTGCCGACCAGGGATTTGGTGATAATTATTGGTTGGCTGGTAGTGGCCATTTAAAGAGTAATAATGACGATGAGTTGCAGAAACTTGACTTATCCCTTAAGCTCTAAAGTGCATTATTTCTTTGTCATCCTTATTCAATTTCTTATTATTAGTATGTTTATATCTGGGAATCTTGTTATATATATCTGATTATAGAATGCTTAAAGTTTCAAGTTGTTTTAGGTAATGTCACTCTGACATGCAGCCAACAAAAGCCCTTCCCTTTTTCTGGTTTACTAGTTTTATTTGGCTATAGAATGGTGATGATTCTTCATTTCATGATGACTTCTATCCCAGTTACTATAAATAAGCTGCATTTTTTAATCACTGGAAATAGCACCAACTGAAGAATGGGAGAATCCCAAATTTAATTTTTTTGAATGATATTCCTCAAAAATGGATTAGGATTGAATAAATGATTACACCAGCATCACATGGCTATAGTATCTAGAGAGATAAAATATCGCACATCACGACAAATAAGAATTAGGAAGATACCTTTGTATTATTCATAACAAGAGAGATTAATAACGGCCATTAGCTTGTAGGTAGTATAGTGTGTGCAGCTTTCAAATGTGATATTGTTGGGTTTTCAAACCGAACTTGTCAGTGGGATAAACTCTCGTGTCATCCTACAATTGTTAAGTTATGGAACAAACTGTTCCTTATCTACAAGCCATGTGCAATCTTGGATTTAGACTTTCTCCAGTATCTAAACTTCCCCTAACACACTGTTTGTTCATCCATTTCCAAGTGGCGTGCAAGATGTCCCTTTCGCTGAGTAAATCTGGAGAAGATTTTCTAGTACTTTTAATATACTGCCATAGTCAGCTAGCTTACGTCACTTTCAACCCAGTTTTCTCATGCTTTGTCTTCTTTAGGATTTTTCAAAGTTAAATCTTTGCTGGAGCACTCGTAGGAGGGGTTTGAGAAACACTTACCACCCTCTTTTTGTTTCCCTACTTGAAAGGTTTGAATTTCTAGGGCCTACAAGTTAGGCCTTGCTTTCTCAAAATGTTAAACGGAACATATTATTGTATTTAGTAATAGTAATTTGTGTTAAGAATGAAAGATCGCCAAATTTCTTTTTTAGTCATTACCGAAATCAGATAAATTATAAGACAGGAACAAGAAACTGATGATCTGTCTTTATCTTTTCCTGGGGTTTCTTCACCAAGAGGTTCAGTACAAGGGAAAGACTCTTCCATTTATAACACTAAAGGACTCAAATTTGAATTTGCTGAAAGAAAGATTCAAACATGACAGTTCACAAAACAGTGATATGACTATAACATAACAGTCATGAGTTTAGCTCCTGTGCCAACTGCAATGTGCTAAATTTGATTCAAGCCCAAGAAGAGAAAATGCGTAAATCAACATTCTGGATTTGTTAATTAACTCATCCTTGGGGCCTCGCTGCTAACAAATTTGAGCCCTATATTAGGCAGAACAAGGCAGGCATTTAAGACAAGATTATGTCAAATCCAATAGATGAACAGAGGGACAACACGGTTAACCCTTTAACACAAGATTACGGCGTCGCAATAATTTTACACATTCTATTGTTTGAAGGAAGACAGATATGATTCCCAAAACAGTGACGTGTCAAGGGTATATAAGGAACCTGTCATGCAATTGCCCATGACCGACGTTTGCTACCCTGCTTTAACCCAACCAACTACAGACTATCCAGGATATAATAAGACGACAAACTCACCTTCCCTCCTCTCTCTCTCTCCATCAAAACAGAACAAAAACGAAAGGTAGGTACACCACCTCAACAAACCTGAGCTCCAAATGACCTTACTCTGGATCTATTTTTAAAGACATATACATAAGAAAGTTTAAAATAATACAATAAAAGGTTTAAACTGTTGAGAATATAAAAACTGCAAACTCGGCAATATTGAACAAAATAATGATAACATAGCAAATAAGCACATTGGGGCAGATTGTTGACAGTGCTTAAAAAAATCACGTCCATACTTATTCACCCAAATGGTTAGAATTGATCTTCTCACGGTAGATTCCTCCAAAAGTTGCGACTCTTAAGTCACAACTGATGGATAAAGATTCTAAGAGCTTTACCGCTGCCTTTATTCCAATTAGAATCACATCATATCCTGCCCTCTTCTATCAAAGGCAGAAATAGTTATTACCAGATTTTAACCACCCCATCACCATCTCAAAATTGCTTATGTTTTAAGCTTTATCACAATCAAATTCATCTAATCTGATTCTGATGCATAATGACAACAAAAGAACTACTGAACAGGAAAGGTACTGACAAACAGACACCAGATTCCTTTTTGGTATTTCACAAAAAGAACACAGAGCATTCTCATCTATATTGTAAAATTTGCAGATAAAGAAAAATAGTCTTGTGTAATGGAAATTGGGAAAAAAAAATTAGATCACATGAAAGTGAACCAAAAATAATAGATAAGTGATTTCAATCATCAATTACAGCATAATTACTTAAAATATAAATTTTAAATTATAACTAGCATTTCAAAAGATGTGAGTCAAATGTCTTAAGAACAAACTTTGATACAAACTTTGATGTACTCTCAAATTACCCACGCATGATGCATGAGAGTAATGATTAGTGCAATGTTATGTTTAACCAATCTACCACTCTTTGAAACCAAATTTGTGAAACTTCTTCATACTTCTAAGACACTTAAGAGACGTGAGTACCTTAAGACCAAGTTAAAATATTGGGTTAAAAGCAATGACCAAGCCAGTTGAGAATTAAGATCATTATAATGCCAAGCTTGACATAATTGCATTTATATTAACATTCTAGTTGGTTATACATAAACAAGGGATCTAGTCGATCCTAACACAAAATGTCAAAACACAATGGCTAACAATCCATCCAACCATGTGGATATAACTCCACAAGCATGGCATACTTACAAAGAGATATGGCAGCTCTCAAGACGCAAACTCAAACATTAGTGGTTGCCAGAATTGCAACAACTGATGGTCCTTTCCATATTCAATCCTAGGTCCCTAGAATTGTACTACGCGTATTTCATTCCCAATTAAATTTCCAATCAAATATAGAATTTCTAACAGAAAAATCTGTCGACAAGTCACTTGCATGGCCGTATGCATAGAGATGTCACATATTGGTTATAGAGATGCTAAGTATATTGTGATTACTAAGTAGTCCCCTTGCAGTTAGTATGAGAATATCAAAAGCAACAGACTCAAGCCAGCTGCCAAGAAAGAGCCTTCTTGAATTCTTCTAGTCTACTCATTCCTGCTAGTCATAATCTAATACAACAGAAGGGAAGTGTTCCAGAATCAAGGCAGCAAGTAGAATAAAACTACACTACAATAACATATTGCCCAGTATTACACTACTATTTCCCAGATTCCCAACAAGTAGATTTCAAGGGTTACCTTTCCCATAATCCTAATGGCAGGCAGGGATGTTGAGTAGTTCATAGGAAAGGTGAAAACTTACATTATTGTATAGACACTTTACAATAGGTACACAAATTTTATTAGGAGTTTCAAACAAGCAAAAGATTCTTTGTTCATAATAATACTAAATGACTTATGAAACATCACACTTGCTAAATGCCAAATATCCGTAAGGCAAAAAGGTAGACCAAATAATATCACATTTAAGATGAGATCGTAATGTCCCCAAAGCTCAATAAATCTATTAAGTAAAACCCAATTAAACATGATTCAATCCCCACACTGATTGTCACTGCCAACAAGCACCATATAACACCTATGAAAACAAAGACTTATCTACACTTAATTGCTTTACTTTATAAGCAAAAAACATTCAAAACTCAACAATACGCCTATAATATCTCACTTTCGAGTAACTTTTTAACAGCCAGATTTCTAAAATGCATTGTTAAGGAGAAAAAAAAATTCCTTGATTTTTCTACAAAAGATTTAACCTTTCCAAACCATTCAATAAGTTCAATTCTGTCCTTGTTCATCATATATTCATGTAAGAAAACAGAAAGTACATCATTTACCCCTCTTGCCTCCAAGAACTCTCTTAACCTCTTCTGCAGCTCAACATTCAGTTTCCTAATGATGCCAAAACCAAGGTATTAACCAAATCCACATCAACAAAAGCAAATAAAGGAAAAATAAGAAACATAAAACCACACCTAAAATCAGGTCCCATGTAAGGTCTAGTGAGCGCATTGTCACGCTTCAGCAAGTAAACCTTCTGAATTTCCAAACAATCAGGCCACGCTGAGCACACGAACTCCACAGCATTACCACCATCCATTTTAGATATATCTACAAGCAGGGTTATGTGGAAGCGCACATCTCGCCCTCCGCTATCTTCTCCTGCTTTTGGTACAGCTTCGTAACCGTCAAACATCGTAGCTTCAAGCTTGATATCTTCGGATTCGTTAAATGTCGTAGTCATCGTCATCCACTGTTCTCCTGGTTGGTCTTGAACCGTAAATGCACGGAATTTCGCGGGCGGCTGTGTAGTTTTATGATTAGAAGGCGTGAAGTGATAGAAAACGACAATTTAGATATGATGCTACACGAACCTGGTGGGGAGGAGCGTACTCGGAGCGGTAATCGGCCTCGCAGTGGAGGACGCGGAAGATGTTAGATTCGAAGGGCGATTTAGTAATTATGTCGGTTGAGTAGCGTTTAATTTGGAGGAGGAGAGATGAGGTGGCGGTTCGCCATTGGAGATGAGAATTTAGGTATTTAGCTGCTCCGATGAGGCGCGACATTGAGATTGGAAGATGCTGAGTTTGGTGCTGGCGATGGACGAGTAGGGTATTTGGTTATTAGGGGGTTTAGAGCTTTTAGGAGAGTGAGAGCAGCTGTTTTGACTGGCTGAAACGATGCGCGTTCTGGTAGGCCAACAGGTGGTGTTCTGCGAGTTGTATTTTGTCAGATAACGCTATCATCAAACAATCAGACGTTGTCTTCAGGCATTAATAACAGTTAACCATGGGAGACACGTCGTCGTTTATTTGGAAGTTTGTGTTTCTCCGTCGTCGAACGATAATATCTGTTGACTGGAATGAAAATCACTCCGTTCACAGTGTTATGGAAGGGTGAGGAACGGGCCCGAAGCTAATCCGATGCTATGATATTGATAGGCAACTCAACGCGGTCGTCGAATGAGCAGGCCTTCAAAGTCCGTATCCAGGTCCAGCTACCAAACAAGGCAAAATTGGGCCCAATTTTGGATCAGGGGTGTTTTAGAGAGAAAAAAAAAAAAAAAAGTTTTGGTCCTGTGGTTCTGTGGATGATGAGAAGGGTGAATCGTGGGTCAGAATTTTTGGATCCGATCTGATATGCTTGTGGTTGGGGGAGACACCGCCACCACCGCAAGCTTGGGTGGATGGACGGTTTAGATAATTTGAGTGTAGATTATTATGGACCCCTACCCTACTTATCCGACATCCACTGGCTACAATAATTAGTCCTTGCCTCATGCACGATGCCCATATAACGTTTCATTTTTCTTTTTTCTTTTGCTTTCACTTCTCGTGATATCAGAATTACTGACAGAATAATGTAGTATCATGCCTCCATAATTGCATGAGATTTATTATTTAAAGGATTTTATATATACACACACAATTATGCAGCAAATATAGTTGATAATATATGGTTGATAAGTATGGTCTCATAATACTTGAGAACCTTAAAGGATTCAATTGACTTAGTAAAGTAATTGCCATGTCATTTTAACTTCCTAAGCACTGTTCTAAATCTTCTTTTTATTTTTAATTTAATCAGTTTCTGAATAAGAAAATTCAATAATCAGTGAAATTTTTGATTTGTGACTCAATTTCGAAATTATATTCTTTTAGCCATGTAAATTACAAATACCCTTGTGAAAAAAAAAAATTTTTTTGTTTAATAAACAGTGAAGGAATAACTGAAAACTACAATTTCAAACAAACACTATTTATGGCTAAAGTGTTGATGAAATAATTGAATAGTTTGATTTTTTTTTTTTTGTTTGGTTTTTGATTTGGGATCAAAAAGTTTGATTTGAAATTAAGAGATCTGTTCATCAGTAATAAATGAAGAGCAAAAACAAAACAGATTTGTGATCTTATTATTGCTGTTACTTAGCAACTTCTGATGTCGTATCACTTCATTCTCAGAAGTAAAAATTTCTGTTGTTTTCCAATTGAAAGTAAAAAGTAAACACTGATCTTACGTTTTCCTCTTTAGCTGTCCAATTAACGAACGCGAAACTCAAAAAACCAAAGCAGTTTGGCCTATAGTAGAAATCCAATAATCCAACGTTTGCAAACGGACTGGAATAGGAGAGAAGCAGCAGATGCGGTCCCACCAAACATAATTTTGATCAAACAATGGACTTTTTTTTTTTATGTTGACCATACTGGTGTGGGGCGTAGCGTTGGCGGCCGGTGGAACTTATGTTTGTCCATTAACTTTAGTATGTTACTCCACTCCCTTTTATTTAAGCTCCTCGATGAAAATTATTCGCATATGATTTTAGAATTAAGAAACACTACGAATAAGGTGGCCTAATGGGGAAGGCCCAAAAAAAAAGGGGTTGCGGAGTTTTGCCTTTGCCAGTTACCTGCCTGGGTCCGTACCATTGGCATTGATAAAAAAAAAAAAAAAAAAAGCCAATGTTAAATGGCAATTTGCGTAATTAGCCAAACATTTTGCGTTAATTAATGACGCCCACTCTTTTCTTTTCTTTTTTTTGACTAGCAAGTGTTTTTGTCAATAATAAATTATTACTAATATTAATTGCACATTATCTATATGCTGTCCATATAAAAAACGAAAACGGGTGGCTAAAAGAGAGCGCGGACGCTTTCGGCCGCCGGTGGAACCTAAGTTACAACATTCTCCTCCCTCCTCCTCCACTCAAACGCGCACTCTATATTGTTCATTCATTATAATATTATAAATAATGAATTTCTATTCCCAATCTGCCTCCTGAAATTCCTCGAATTTTCTTCAATCCCTAAAAAAGTGTCGGTCCGGCAGGAACCGAAGTTTCTCCGGATCAAATTCCCAATTGCTATACCATTATCATGTGAAGAACCTCTCTTTTTGGATATTTTTACCAGATCACCCAAAAAAAAAAAAAAAGAAAAGGGAGAAATGCTGTGCAGGATGGTATTGCTCCCCCGGAAGAAGAAGACCGGGGCGGTGCCGGTTTATTTGAATGTCTATGATTTAACTCCGATTAATGGCTACGCTTACTGGCTCGGCCTCGGGATCTACCATTCCGGCGTCCAAGGTTTTTCCTTTTTCATTTCTCATTCATTTTTCTGATGATATTTAGCTTAGATCTGTTTTTTTTTTTTTTTTGTTATGCAGCTTCGGTTTTTCTTTTCTTGAATTTTTATTATTTCATGGCTGGGGATTTTTACGCTATTGAAAAAAATGGAAATGTAATTTAGTTCTACCTCACGTAATATGGTATTATTAAAAGAAGAAGGAATGTGTAGTGAAATAATAGTTTTGTTTAATTATTTTGATCCTAGGCAGTCAACAACCGGCAAACTTTTTCTTTTGGGTGCTGAGATTTGGTGGCGGAAGAGTAGAAATTTGGCCCTTAAGTTTATGTTGCTACTATTTAAAAACTCTCCCGCCTGCTTGAATAAATTATTCTGGTTTTTTAAAATTTTTATTTGGAAACTGAACAAACCCAGACTGGAAATGTGTTGTCTTTGATTTGTTTGTTTGCTTTGCAATTTCACTTGTTTTTCAAAGTTAGGATCTTATTATTATTATTATTTGTCTGAGTTGTATGTCTATTATTTAAAAACTCTCCCGCCTGCTTGAATAAATTATTCTGGTTTTTTAAAATTTTTATTCGGAAACTGAACACACCCAGACTGGAAATGGGGTGTCTTCGATTTGTTTGTCTGCTTTGCAATTTCACTAGTTTTTCAAAGTTAGGATCTTATTATAATTATTATTATTTGTCTGAGTTGTACTTGATGCGAGTGTAGTTCATGGCGTTGAGTATGGTTTTGGAGCACATGACCATCCAAGCACAGGGATTTTTGAGGTGGAACCAAGGCAATGCCCTGGTTTCACTTTCAGGAAATCAATATTGATTGGAAGAACTGATCTTGGTCCCAAAGAAGTTCGTTCGTTTATGGAAAAACTATCTCAAGAATATTCTGGGAACACGTACCATCTTATAACCAAGAACTGCAATCACTTCTGCAATGATGTGTGTATCAAGTTGACTGGGAAAACAATCCCTAGTTGGGTTAATCGCCTCGCTCGATTAGGTGAGAACCTAATAAGTTTACATTGATCGCTTAAACGACAATTTTCTTTCTTCTCATCATTTTGCCTGTGCAAAAACTGATTGCCATTTAGTCTGAAAAATTAATCATGCGGAGTGGAGCGCTAGAGAATTGTGTTGCAACTTTTTTGCGCACATTTCTTATCCAATTACCCTAAAATATTCGTAAAGTGGTCAAGATGGCCAAATTTCCTTGTGAAATTACTGCATCACAATTTATCAAATGTTTCTAGTATGCCAGTCCTGCATTAAGCATGCCTACCACTTTCTTCTGCTCATTCTTTCATTTTCTGGTCAGCATTTCTCTTTCTCATTCTTCTTCTGTTATTGAGGGCATCTGATTTTGCATAAACTGAAACTAAAGTGTGCTCATTAGGAGTAGAAAATGAAATGCATATATGCTGTTGGGTTGAATTTTGGGTAGTTTATATCTATGATTATAATACAGCTCATCATATCTATTAGCATATATACATGTAAAAGTTCATCTGTTCAGTTGGCATATACATACAGAAGTTGTGTTACAAAACTGTCGCGCATCTTCAGCAATTAGATAGGAGATTAAAAAATATTGCTGCACATTATTGTGTATCCCTCCAATACCTCTTCAAGTATTCTTTATTTTCCCCTTAAAAAACTGCAGTGGAGTGTACTTTTCTACCCGTACCTTCCTCTGACAAGCAACCTGGAATTAACTGTGCTATATGATGAATTTATAGGTTTTATTTGCAACTGTGTCTTGCCGGCGGAGTTAAATCAAACCAAAATTCGCCAAGTTAAATCAGAAAACAGAGTGCAAGAGGGAGAGAAGAAGACATTAAGAAGCCGCTCAAGCAGGTTATTATCTTCTTCCGATACTTCTCCTTCATTGACACCTTGCTCCTCAGCTTCTGGAAGCAGAAGCAGTAGACGAAGGTATCGTCTTCCTCCATCTGTAGTTCATGGCACTTCTACCTCAGCATTGAACTTGAAGCTGTAGTTCGGATTGGGTTTTTCAAACATTTAGGGTTATAGGATTGGAAAAGCAAAATTGCAAATTTGACTTCCGCCCTATCTTAATTATCTTTTTTTTTTTTTTTTTTTTTGGTTGCCTGAGCAGCTGCTAGGAATTGTTGCAGCGTTTCTACTTGTAAAGTTACTTTCTTATGTTAAGGAGTGGAAGTCTTATAATTGTCCAATCGTTTGGTTCATTGCATTCAAAATGCTTACTACTAATTTATCATAGATATAACTTTCGCATAGTGGATTGCTGCAATTTTGAAAGTTTATAGCAGGCATAGAGCAGAAAATTAATTATAGTCAATATGATGAAGGCGCCCAAAATATGCGCTCTAGGAAGTTAGTTTGAAGTTGGGACCTTCATGGCCTTTATATTTTATCGGTGTTTTTAAAACCTAATAGTGCATCGAACCAGTCAATTGGTTGATTTTGAATCCATCAATTTAATTAATTTGATTTAATAATAAATAAAATTTAAGAAATATCATTAAAATCATTTTTAAAATCAGAAAATATTAAAAATATAAAGTATATTTATAACACAGTATTTTATGGAATAGGAAGATATGCTATGTTTATATTAGTCTAAGATGTGTAGTTGTAGTAATCTTATGCAATTCAATTTATGTTGTCTTCATCGGTGATCCAGCCATGTGTTTTCCCCCTTTCTTTTAAATTGTAAAAGTGTCTCTCATCCAATATGTAAATCATGAATTTAGATTATATCATGAATTCAAGTTCGTGTTGCAATACGGACTTAAATTAATATGCACAGTTTCATTTAAATGTCATACATTTTTTTTTTTAATTTTGTTAATATTCATTGTTCTTACATGTATGTTGATCCTTAACATGTATATTAGTGTTTAACTACATGTATATTGAAATTCATCAAATATATTAATGAAAAGTACATTAGTTTTGACTTGATACTTTGTAACAATATAAAAAATTCTAAAAACTTTTGTTGATATATATTATTTATGTATATGCATTGGTCACTAGTTTTGAATTGTATTATTTTTTAATTGCATGCATGTTATTTTTAAATTGCATGTTCATTAGTTTTTAACTGTATGTATATTAATATTGAACTGTATATGCATTAAAATCCATAAAATAAATTAATGAAAAGTACATTAGTTTTAAAATTGGCACTCTAGTAATAATGTAACAAATTCTAAAAAATTTTGTTGATATTATTCATATATTTTAATGTACAAATAATTCAACAATAATGTATATATAATTCAATATCAATATGCAAATTAATATTAATGTACATATAATATAATATCAATATACATATAATATAATATCAAATGTATATATAATTAATAACTAATATATATAAATCATACGAGTAATATTTAATGAAACTAAGTCCACGAAACAATATGAAATTGGATTCGTTATATGATTTGTGTATCCCAAGTCTACTTGTTCTGAATGGTAACTATTCTGGACTGGGGCAGGGTTGTTTTGTCATGGATTAAGTGTAATGGTCCAGTCGGTTTGATTGGTCATCATAAGATAGGCGCCGGTATATATTAGCCCTGATATGTAGGGGAGCCGTCTCTCCCATTTGGTGGCTGTGGGTTTTAAATGTTTGGCGATGGACATCTCGGGCTCTTTAATATGGTGGACTCCTGTGCGGTAATTTCATCTGTTGATTTAATTGGGTTCAGATCTGCTTCCTTTGCTGCAGAAGCTCGGATTAGGGCCCAAGGGCATCAAGGTTGGTATTAGAAAATTTTATTTCTAGTGCATATCCAACTAATGCGTTGCCAAAAAAAGAAAAAAAAGATAAAAAAATAATATTTAAATACAACCAATTGTGAGTATAGTAGTGACTGTATATAAATAAAACTTTCAAATTTTTTTCTAATTAACTTAATATTTATTTAGTTTACTTGTTACTAACTATTGATTACTGTTATTAGTTATTGGTTGCAAATTGTTATTGTTATTGTTGATTGTTGAATTCTAGTAATTGATTACTTATCAATATTAAACATTTGGCAAACTTATTATTACTAATTTTTATTTATAAATATAATCATTAATATAGATATAAATTTTAAATAAATAAATATATAAATATATTTCACATTTTAGATTTTTAAAAATAAATAATGTATGATCATCCATTAAGTATTTCTTATAATTTATAAATTAAACTTTTTATAAGACATACATTAAAATTAATTATGAATATAATAATAATTTTATTAAAAAATTAACATATTAGACATAAATAATATTATTATTATTATTGTTGTTGTTGTTATTCAAATAATTCATAAATAACAAAATTATTATTATTAATTATAAACAATATTAAAACAAACACTAGTAAAAAGTCAAAGACATATCTATTATTTATTCATAAATATAGAATATATTGACGAAAGTGACAAAATACTTTTTTGAATTGAAGCGTTTAGATATCTTACCAGTTACTAACTTCTATTTTAAAATGAACTGTTATATTAATCAAATATATGTTCTACATCTTTTATAAATTGAAAAATAAAAAGACCTCAAAAAGAAAAAATAAATATCTTTATGATATGTTTAGTCAAATTGAAAAAACTATAGGAATTAATTTCATTTTAAATGAGTGTTTTAGTATTATAATATCTTTATTTGGTATATCATGTAATAGAAAAAATAGTAAGATATTCTAATTTTTAGAGTCATATACTTAAATTTTTAAACTAAATTAAATTACTAAACATGAAAATGAAATTAAAATTGTATTCTCAGTTACTTTTTTAAGTAGTGTTTGGTATGATATAATCAAATGTAATGCAATATAATCAATTCAATTTAGTTTGTATATAATTACATTACATTATATTTGATTACATCATACCAAACACTACCTTAGTATATCAAATATGATCTTAATGTTTAATGTAACATGCTACGCCCAAAATCATGAGTCATAATTGGGAAAAAAGAAAGGAGAGTATCAATCAATCAAGTACATGAATCAAAGTTTATCTATATTGCACAAAAATGGTGAAATGTAAAAATAGAAATGGTGAAATGGTATTTGTCAAAACTATAGGAAACAAAAACATGGGTGAAATGCGAAAATATTAAAAATACAAGAGCAAATATATAAAAATTAAAATATAAGGAAATTTATCGATATTAATATTGTATAAAAATATTTAATAATATTATTTATTTCAACATAATTTACTATCAATAAATATTAAAAATAAAAATAAAGAAAAATAATAAATCAAGTTTTTTAGAACAAAGAAAAATAAATGCCTAAATTTTTTTAATAATAATTAAATCTCAAATAGTTTAGAAATTTGACAGTTTCTAAATTTTATTTTAATATTATTTTTTATTTAGAAATTTAATAGATTTTTTAATTTTTATTTTAATGTTATGTTCTTATTTATGAATTTAATAAATTTTTTTATTCTTAATTAATTATAAATGTTTTTCTTTTTTCTTTTTTCTTTTAGGAAATGTGGCCGAAATATTATATAAGGGTTTCAGAGACGAAATGTTTATAAAATGAGTAATCGTCAATCCAACGAAGTTTTTGTGCAACTTAGGCGCTCATGGATGCACGCCGAGAGGATGGCTTAGTGGCAACAATGTCCTTCAAGTTTCAGCTTATAGAAAATTTTGCTGCATAAGGTATAAATATTGCATGTAAATAGCATGGTTTTCAAAATCAGACCGAACAGGTAAAATTCAAAATCGATCAGTGATTCGGTTCAATTTAATGTTAAAAATTATCCTGTTAAAAAATTAGTTAAAATCAGTCAAATCTAGCAAAAACAGTCAAAATCGAAACTGAATCAAACCGGTTCAAACCCAAAATTATATTATTTTTATGAAAAAATTTAATTTTTTTTAAAAATTACTCTATTTTACTCAAAATTCAAATTTTAAAAATAATTTTTATTATTTTATTATATCATATATATTTTTTAATTTTTTAAATATGTTTAAAGTATTATTTATATATTTTTTGAAAAATAAAAAATATATCCTACTAGATTAAAGTGGTTGAAGTGACTGAATTAAAAACCGGTAAACTGGCTGATTCAATTTCCAATTCAATTTTTTAAAAAAAGGTAAATAGGAACAACTCTATATAAATCCATAACAAACTTACCATTTTTAAATGTGTTTAAGTTTCAAAAATTATTCCAATTGAGTCCATGCAGGCAAATGAACTATGAATATAATATTCATTAGTGTAACCAGAAATTTTAATTATTTCAAACTAAATTATAAATATATTTTCATCATGCGCTAGAGAATAAATATTCTTGTTTTCCATTTGAGAACATTATTTTTTAGTGTTTAATTGAGTGAGTATTTCAAGAAAAAATATAAAAATATTTAATTACGTATAAATTACATATATATATTTTTTTCATTTTTTCCTAAATCAATTTGAACTATCCAATGTAGTTTCGTCCTTGTTTATGGCTAAGGTGCCGTAACTAGGTTTAGAGTTGGATTGATGGTTAATAAAGGTCAACTGCCCTCAAACGAATGGCTTCAGGAAAAAGTGAGCTATTATCCAAAAGATATTACTCGCCTTAAAATAAGGCCCTCTCTCTCTTTCCTTTTTTTTTTTTTTTTAAATGATTATCCAACGGTACTCTCTTGAGCCTTGATTGACCACCGTATACAAGCCTCTACTACGCCTCCAAACAAGAAAGATTCATCCCCTCCTAATACTTGGTTCATCCTAATTCTCATGATCTATCCAAGTTCGACCCAGCAGCCGCAGTCTAATTCAACCGGTGAATGGAATGTTACTTGAACAGATGACAATACCGACGGCGGTGTCAATGCCGCACCACTACTCCAATGATTTATAATCCCCTTCTTTTCTTAAGACTTTTTTAGTAGATTTAGTCATCATTGGATGTTTTAATTGCGACCGCGATATGAGATTTCTTATTTAATGTTTATTCATTTATTTATAATATACACGTCATAAATTTCATCATTCGTGCTTAACAATTAAAATATTTATTCATTTATAATGAATTCTTGAAATCAGTAAGTAAAGATTTCTTGATGAAACCAATGTCAAAATATATTTTAAAATTATTAAATCATATTGGTGCACACGTAGCCAAACCTGGGTTATTAATTAGAGGGAAAGAGAAGATTAATTAGGATTTATTTATTTGAGAATAATTAATTGGGTTGTTGTGATATGAAACTTGGCGGAAGCGGTTACAACTTAGATAAAAAAGTCATGTTTGTCGGCTGTAACAAATCCAAAGCTGACAACCAACCCACACGAAATGCCCAAATTATAGTTGTAAGCACATGTGCGCAATGATGCACAAGAAGCAGAAAGAACTTCTTTTTACTCATTCAAAGTCAGCGTCGTTGTGCAGGCCAAAATAATACTAATGACAACTAATCCTAAAGCACGAGATTAAAAGTGATTAATGGTAACTAGACTTTGTTTAAGGATACAACGTCTCTCCCCCGTTGTATTACTTTTGAGCAGACGCAAAGAAGCTATCTTTTTTTCTCTCTTTTTCAAATGTGGGAGAGATTTCTTTTTTTTTAAAAAAAACATAAACTTCAAATTCACTTGATATTATATAGTAAGAATTTATTCAAAATCTAATATATGAATTTAGAACACCAATCAATAGTTAAGCGAAAGTAAATTTCGTACTTGTTTGCGCATTAGATTCAAAATTATTTTAAGTCATAATATCAACCACTAAAATTAAGCATCAAGAAAACATATCATAAATATTGAAAACGAGAGTTAAGTCTTCGTCTCCTTCAACTTCTCCTACTAATGGGTGCAAGGTTGTCAAACTCGTTTTTTTTATCCTAAAATCGGTAAACAACCCTGCAATCGAAATTGTAAAATCAAATATCGTAAACTCGTATAATAAAATCGTAAGATTTTATGATATAACAAAATACTATTTAAAATATAATTATACATATATAAAAATATAAATAAAATATTTTTTAAATTTAAATACACATAATTACGTTAAGAAAATCATAAGAGAACATATGTATAAAGAGATTCAAATTTATATCTCATATCATAACATTAAAATACCTAAATTAAATTAGTTCAAATCTATTACACATTTAAGTTAATAATACAAAATATACAAATAAATACTACATAAAATAAAATATAACATTTAAAAAAAGTTATCAATATTATTTGCAAATCAATCCCCTCATTTTCATCAACATCAACATTATTACTATTTTCATATTCAAATTCATTAGCACCAAAAAATTCATTATTAGAATTTTCACAAATATGATCACTAATAATGACAAATATTATCACTAATTCAAAAACCTTTTTTTTTTTGTAAAATTTTACTCCCCAACAATAGTAATTAGTTGTTTCAATTTCAGTCATACAAAATTAGTCAATTTACAATTAACAATTAATGTATAGTCTCAACAACAAAAAATTGAGCAACAAGAAATAGAAAAAGTGAGAAAATTGAGCATTCTAGCAACAAAAAAAGGAAAAAAATAAAGGATAAATAATATAAAAATAATGGTAGAAAATTATATAGAAAAATAAAAAAACAAATAATGAGTTAAAGCTCGATTTCACCTGATTTTACCGAGTTTAACGAGTCAACACTCGATTTCACCCGATTTTACGACAAATTCAATTTTATGTACGAATTATATCGTTCACAGGAATTTAACTCGTAAAATCGTACGAGTCAATTCGCAATTTTGACAACATTGAATAGGTGTAGCAAATAAAGTTAAAGTTAAATTTAAGATTAGAAGACATGAGAAATAACTTAACCTATTTATAATAAATTTAACAGACTCACTCATCACATGTTTATGTTAAATTAGGTTTACACATAATCATTTTTCATATCGGTCCAATAAAAGTGTTATAAGCCAATAACTCATTTGATTACAATTTAATTGGTTTTACTCACTAATCAATAAACTATATTATCAATCCATTTTATAACAAATTAAAACAAATTAATGATTAATATTAGCCAACATAAAAGTTTATAACATACATCTCCCTTTTCGTTAGTTAATTTTACTGTAGTTAATGATAATTGACCAATCAATATGTTCGTTCAGCAAGTTCATATGGGCAAATTAATGACATCTGATTAGAAGACGCTCATCTATTAATCTAGCAACGTATATATATATGTAACATTTTTTTTTCCTCCTAGCAAAATAATCAGATATGGGCGAAGAACCAAGCAATTAAATTGATAATGGATAATTAATAATAACAAAAAAGATAAATAAAATAGTACGATTCAGAAGAATCTGTAATTTGCCAAATGTGAATAGTTTTTTAAAGAAAATATTTTTGTCTTTATAACATTTTTATAAAAAGATTAAAAAGCCATCTTTATAGAATTTATATTTATATATAAAAGATATGATCAATTACATGTTTTTTTTTTTTTTTATCTCTGAGTTTAACTTTAAATTAATGAAATAGTTCTGTGTTGTTTATCATCTTTAATATCATAACATCATTTATTTGCATTAATTTATTCCTAATGAATTAACATTGTAAAATTTATATATATATTTTAATTCATTTATTTTATGTGGTAAAACTTTTTAGCCCATAAGTGTAGTGAATATCTCATTGCACAAGCAACAATGACAATGTGAAATAAAAGGTTGAGATGAGTTGGAGAAATTAATAAAGCTCATCCATAAAGCCCATAAATAAAAGCTTTATCTTTAATATCCATTATATAGGTCAACTCTATGTACCACTTCCTATTCTAATGCGCGTCCACTATTTATGACTCAATCATATTAGTAACAGCTATTACGTATTATTATCATGAGCATAAAAGGGGCTTAATAAAATATTAGCATAATCAAGCTTCCAAACCTTGTTTTAGTAGCCGCTTTGTCTGTATTCACGCAATTTCTTGCTAAATGCTAATAATAGCACTTAAAGTTTAATATATGTTCTTGAAATAAAGTTTAATTTTCTCGTTTGTGGCCAGGAAATTCAAAATTTTCATGATAACTTGATTTTTTAGTAAAATGATGTCAATTTTTAACTATAATTTTTTAAAATCGCCATTAAATTTCATTTAATTATTCAAAAAAAAAACTTAAAATTGAATTTTTTAGATGTAGACATTAATTTATCTTCGATCCGATTCCATTTCCAACAACAAATCAAACATTCCCGTTGTTGTTATGCAAATGATTCGTTTTTAATATAAACTCAAACTAAATACCACTTGCCATATGTTGAACATTAGCTAATATGTGATATTATCTATTTAATAAGTAAAAGATTAGAAACAAATAAACAAGAAATTTCAAGCGCTTGAGTATAAATTGGAGATAATTTTTCTTTTACTCTTATGGAATTGATATTCATGGAATAAAGTCTTCTCATTCTCTTTTTCTTCTACATTCACCTCTCATAAATTTGTTTAAGCTATCATTAATTAGATTTTATCGATAGTAGCCAGTTATTTTTAAATTTGTTATTTTCCTAAGTAAATCTCCTTTCTCGCTTTTTTTGGATAACGCTTGTCAATTTTTTGATTTTTTAATTCATTTGAAGAAAAATCATGTGAATTTTTTGACCTACTAATGGGTCTGAAACTTTAGATTATTTATAATTTATTATATTTTTCTTATTTCACTAATTTTTTTTCTCTTGTTGTCTTACTGATTTTCAGATTTATAGATTTAATTGTGTTAGTTGCTTTTTTTTTTTTTTTCTTAATGTGTTATTTGGTTTTTCCTTTATAGGAATATAAGTTTCCATCTAAGAGAGGATTTATGGATCACTTCAAGAGATATTTAAGTCTCCTATATGAAAGATTGAGTATTTTAAGTGAACAATTTATTATTGATTTTCTTATAATGAAATTTAATTAAAAAATATAAAAGTCAATATGTGACCAAAATTACTATTAAAAAAAGTGATTGAAATAATTATAATGTCAGACATGTTTATTGAAATCAAATTCTCCCTATCAACATTATTATAGGTCTTTAAAGGAAGCAACTATAAGTATAGAATTATACTCCTCGATTATACTTATTTTTATATTCATATTAAGATAGTATTCATTTTATTATATGAATAAGATATATATTTTAAAAATGAATATTCATTTTTAAAGAAAAAAAAAGTGTCTGATAAAACAAAGTTTTACAGTAATAACGAATAATTGGCAAGAATCTTATCTTTGGATTCGCGAGAGAGGCTGGTCCAATCCCTCCCCACAAACAAAGCTAACAGAAGCGGAAGGATCGAAACAGAGCCATGTGGTCAAAAAAAATGGTCGGTCCAAAATAGCTATTTAGTATTTCTCAACAGGTAATATAATGTTGTTATGTTATTTTATTTGGACCCTTTCTCTATGCTTCTAACCGTCCTTTGCCTCATCCAATCACTTGGTCAGCATATTTGACGGTTCGATCACGTAGGTGTAGGGTTAAATTCGACTCTCCATATTTTAATATGAAATGGTATACTTCAAGAAACTATGGTTTCGATTATTTACATTCTTTTAAAATTTCTTGCACTTCAATGCATGAAATTATAAAAAGAATATAAATAAATTTTATTAAAAATTTAATTATTTACATTTTTTTTATAAGAGTGCAAAAAATTTTAAAAAAATAGCAAATAACAGAAACTGAAAACTATATATATATATATAAAAAAAAAGACCCAATTCACATGCATCTTGTCCTACTCCTAGTATATGCTACTAGGGCAATAAATAAATATCGCTAAAACTTTCATTACAACTACTATTTCCATTTCATTACAACTACTATTTCCATCAAAATTACGCTAATAATTGACATTATATTATATTACTCCCTCCATTTAAATAAATATGGCTAAAACTTTCATTACAACTACTATTCTCATTTCATTACAACTACTATTCCCATCAAAATTATGCTAATAATTGACGAACATTATAATATTGTTTACAATATTATATTATTCTATTTGTTTTAAATTATATATTATTTTATAGAAGAATTTGTATCATATAATACATAATATTTTATAATTATCTATAAATATTAATTATTTTTTTCAATTTTACTTTTTTTCTCTTTCGTAATAAATATTTTTTTGTAAAATACATAATAATTTATGAAAATAATTAATTAAAATAATATAATTTTTTATTTATATAATAACATTTATTAAATATAATTCTTAATATATATGTATAAATTTTAAACGATATTTATTATGAAGTAGAGAGTATAATATTACGATTTAGTATTGATTAAATAAAAATTATAATTTATCATTAATTAATCATGTCATATTTATCTTAATATTATTTAAAATATTATTATCATTAATTAATCATGTCATATTTATCTTCATATTATTTAAAATATTATTAAATTCGTTAATACAAAATTCAATTAATAATTTTAACATAATTTGATTCATCAATTTTTTATTACACCAAATACATTGACTACAAATGCAATAAATTTCAACTAATCAATCGGCTGATTACAATAACAATTGCCAACACAAGCAGAAGAAATTGTTAGCTAGATTGAATTTTCTTAAAATATATTCCAATAATATTTTCTTTCTTTCAGATGATTCATTCTATATTACTATATGTTCATCAATAAATGTGTTAATTACAAATACAAAAAAAAAAAAAGGAAAAAGAAAATCACAACTTTCCTCATTTCATCCAAGCATAAACTAGCAAAGAGAAGCCATTAGGAGCACTGAGTTCATTCTCCTCTGTACTAGCCCATTCCATTATAGACGAAGAGCCGCCGCCGGACGAAGCCGACGACATTGAAATCGAAGACGAGGATGAGCTCCTTGCCGTCCCGATCAAGCTCCTCCTCATCTTCCTCCATTCTATTTCACTCATTCCAAAACTAGTATTGCTACTACTACCTGACGAATTTTGTTGCCATGGAACCACACCGTTTTTCTCATCTTGACCATTGCTCTCCTCTTCTTCTTCTTCTTCCTCCTCTTCATCTCGAATGTCTTGATTCTCGAACCTGAACACAAACACTGCATGGCCATTGTTTATATCCTCAAACAACCAATTGTAGACGTCCCATGAGACATGTATAGGCACCCCATCAACTTCAATCTTCTCATTTCCTCTAAATTTCCACTTCAATCGCTTGATCTGCAAAACCCTTCTGTCGTCAACGCTAAAACACAATCTTGCATCATTATTCACTGTGCAATCTATTGATATATCTCTGTTTTTGCCTCCAAATCTTGCTTTTGTGGTGTACACTCTGTTGCCATACACATGCTCTCTTCTTAAAACAAGACCTTGGCATCTCCGTGGCCTTTTTGCTCTAGTCTTTGCACATGCTTGTTTGGTCAAATCCCCGACCAGAAGAACCATTCTCCGGTCAACCACAACAGCTATGTAGAACCCGGATCGGGGTTCGGGTCCGGATCCGAACTTGGCCCTTGAAAGATCCCAAAAGATTTGGATTCTTGAGGCGGAGGTGTTGGGTTCCTGGTTGTGGGCATGGAGTTTCTTGGATCCATGTTTTTTCCAAAAAATGAAGGGCTTGATGTGGAGCTGGAAAGATAAAGCGGAAAAGGAAGGTGGGTTGGGGAGAGAAAAAGGAGAGCAGGTGGTGGTGGCGGTGTCTGCAGCGTGGAGGTGGAGGTGGAGAGAGTGGCCAAGAAAGGTGCGGGACCAGGTAAGAGAGAAGAGGCCAAGTTCAGTTTGGTAGAGGCAGGTGGTGAGGTTAGCGTTGCCGGAAGTTGTTGTTGTTGTTGTTGGCGGAGGCGGCGGCGGATGGTGGAGGTTGTCGGGGGCAGAAGTGGGGGCGGAGGGGCGGAAGCAAGATGGGAGAGGGGAGGAGTGGTGGGACATAGTAGTTGTGTGTGGATTGTGGGAGAGGGAAGCGTAGGTGGGTGTGAATAATGTAAGGTTTTAAAGGGTTTCGAGAGGATATATATGGGGAGTGATCTAAAGAGGATGGGGTTTTATCAAAGGGGAAGAGAGACTTCCATCCCCACCTCCTGACCTGAAAATTTAGACCAAAACATGCAATAGACACGGAAGAGGAAGAAAAAACACAAACACACACAAATAGGAGGAGGACTTGCATTGAAACGAGAGGAAACGACCTAATTATTATATATTATCACTTATTTTCATGCGTATACCTTCCCATTTAATATTATTTAGGCTTTTGAGATCCTCAATTTAACTCAACAATGTGTGTGGGTGTATATATATATATATAGCATAATTAAAAATTAATCTGAAAACAATAGTTCTAATATAATATGAATTTCATATTAAAAAAATATTACTTTTTAAATAGGAAAAATTATCTCATAATCAATTAATATATTAAAATTACAATAATAATACATAATATAACACTAACTTTTGTATTAGTTCTCAGCTCCT
This sequence comes from Omphalea diandra, assembly GCA_949677035.1. NCBI lineage: Eukaryota > Viridiplantae > Streptophyta > Magnoliopsida > Malpighiales > Euphorbiaceae > Omphalea > Omphalea diandra. Next base: position 4,305 of record CATIWR010470398.1, on the reverse strand, counting down.
CACATAGAATATAATCCAATCCTAAGTTTCTAACAACATATACAAGGATAATATAACCTTATCTTAATTTAGGATATCATGTATTAGTCCTACTTCGTCTTATAAGTTCAACTCCAAGAAGGTCATATATAATTTTCTCCCAAGCTTACATTATGAAATTCATTACTTAATTTTAGATTCGGTGCAAACAATTTGTTTTCATGTGTCTATTTTGATCCAAAATAGTAAAATTTTCTAAAATATAAGTTTTCATATATGAATAATAGGATAATATTATATGCTCTTAAAATTATTGAGAAAGAGATTTAATCTCAATTGATACTTGAACTAGTTCAGAAATAGTCTTATTAAAAAAATTATACAATAAATAAAAAAAATATTGAAACATGCTCAAACTCTTTACCAATAATCATATGGGTGAGTGAGTGTCCTTCACGTTATTATAGTATAACTATCCTTCACCTACACTATGTAAATATTTTTTCCCCATTATTGTGATATTTAATTAGCTAGTTTTAGCAATATTTGGTAGTATATCTCAAATCAATTATTTGAATGGGCCAATAATTACTCTTGAAACGAAATCTTAAAGTCAAAAATTCTCTATGGTTCCACAGGAAAAAAAAAAAAGAATTGTTATTCCACTATGATATAGATTTTAATTCTAAGATATTGAAGAACAAGTCTATTTTTTTTTTAAAAAAAAAAAGGTATTGGAGGACAAGATTAGGTCTAGGTTATTATATATATATTTTTTCAATATTATAAGTTATAAACCTTTTTTAGGGTATAATTTATAATCAATCATATAGCATTAATAAAAAGAAATATTTTTTTTATAATTTAAATTATTAATATGAACTTGATTTTCAATCAATTAACAACCATACACAGACTCAATTTCAAAATTATGATATTATTTTATTATGATTATACATTTTTATCAATTGCAGAAATTCTCATCAAATATGATAATATAGTGCAATATAAATTAAAATTCATATGATAAACTGATTAAATTTGAGAAATGACAATAAATAATTTTTTATTATTAAATAACTAATCTTAAATCACAATACTCATGCTAATAAGATAATAAACTCTCAAGAAAAGGAATATAATAATAATAATAATAATAAACTCTCAAGAAAAGAATATAGTAATCTTAAATAAAAAATTTTAATAATGAGAGATAAAATAAATAAATCATAAAATCATAATGCTCATTTTATTAAATTAAAAAAAGAGATTTATTGTTGTAAGATATTTTAGTGGTAATCCCAAATTGATAAAAATATAAGATTATTTTTCAAGAAAGAAGGGAGGAAAAAGGCTGGAGAGTTATAAATTGAAAACTTGAAATAGGTTTGACTTGAATTATTTCTCAAATTAGTTGAGTTACACGTTGCACGTGATGTAATTTTAATTTTTTAAATTATGATTTTAATATAAAATCTTAATTGTATTAAAATTTTATATGTTAATTCACTTAAAATAATAAGTGTTCAATTTTTTACTGAAGTAATTTTTTAATAAAAAAGTATATTGTAATAAAATTATTATTCTATATTAAATTAATTATAATTATAAAATAATAAGAAAAAATAATTATTTAACATTTAGTAAAAAAAAAACCTAACGCAAGATTGATATTATGATGCGTGAATGTGAAGTAGCTAATTTAATTTGGGACCAAAGTAGAAAAGTCTAAAAGAAGATTTCCCCGTCAAATGAGTTACAACTTTGCAAATTACGTCCTTGCCCTGAACACTATTATTATCTGTTGTCCACACAGACAAAGATTTGTTTGTACAAACAACTTAGTGATTTGTATAAATCACTGGCTGCCAAGATAAATTTGCTAGTCCAATTATTAATAATATAAACTTGGATTAAATCTAATATAGATAAAATAAATAAATAGCTACAGTAACTATATAACAGAAAATAGAAAGAATATAAGTAGAAGGGAACAACAATAGAAAAAAAAAAAATCATAAGATCTGCAAATACTAGGCATCTATCTCTTAGATATCACGATCTACGTAGGAAGTGTACTAAATTGTATCATTACAAAAAATAAATAAATAAATAAAAGAAGAAAGAGAGATATTTTTAGTGTGCGTGTATGTTGAAGGGGATGTTTCCTAACTCTGATATACCTTGTGTAACTCTTACCCACGAAACTCCATTAAGGATCCATAGAATTTCATTCAAGATCTGACATTTGTGTGCACAGGTTGTACACTCGCACATTGAACTTTTAGTCCGAATTGAGGATTTGTACCCTTCCCTCACGCGTGAAAAAGAGTTCTCAAGGTATTTTTTTACACCCTGTGTAACTCTTAGCCATGAATCTCCATTAAGGATCCATAGAATTCCATTAAAGGTTTGACATTTGTGGACACAGATTGCGCACTCGCACTTTGGGCTTTTAGTTCGGGTTGAGGATTTCTACCCTTCCCTCACGCGTAAAAAAGAGTCTTCAAGGTATTCTTTTGGTCTTGTACAATTGGGGATCTCAATATATACTATTTAATCACTTGATCTTTTTTAATATGGAATAATCACTTTTCAATTTTTCTTTTCTTAGTAAAAGCTTACTTTAAGTTTTAAATTCATATTTACCCATTAATCATTTTGAGTATATAAATATATATAATTCATATATAGAACAACATAAATTTGATTCAACATAATTTTGGTATGGTCTCTTACAATCGAATAACAAGATTACTCAAAATGCGGTCTCAAAATAAACACTTTATGAAAATTGACATGACAATTTTTAAAAAATCATGTTTCCTAACTTAAACGAAAGCAAAAATAGGGTCCTTGAAAAAAAAAAAACGTAAATAGGACAATGAGATTAACAAACAAAAATGATTTTCTATAATTCTATCCAATGATTTTAGTTTTTTATAATTAATTTCTGGAACACTTTCTTTTTTGTGGAAATAATTCTTTCACGTTTTTACCACTAAAATAGCAAATCAATACGTATCTTATAGTTATAGTAAGGCTAATACCTAGTTAGTTTAGCGTGTGCTTGATATGTTCATAGTTGCGTGTAAAATTTTATAAGCCAAATCTTGCCTTATAAGAAAATAAGAAATAAATAAATAAAATTATGAACAATTGAGGATCTCTCACCCTTTTATTTTTCTTTAGTTTTTTTCAATCAAGTAGTTAATGTTATCTATCATATTTTTTCTTTTGTTTGAAAATTTTTAAGTAGAACTTTTTTTTTTTTTTATGAAAATTTTAATGATTTAAGATATATTATTAATAGTATAATAATGATATGTCACACTATCTTTTAGATCTAATTTGACATCTCGTGTATATTTAGTTTAACAGGCATTACAATATTATATATAATGACGATCTACCCAAATGACAAAAATGACAGAGTTGTGTAATTAATAATAATAAAAATAAAATTATGATTCATAGCTATTAGCTAAGTTAACTTGTAGTTAATAATGTTAAAAATTAATTTTTTTTATATTGATATTTTAGATTATATAGGTAATTTCTTTTATAAGTATCTTATTACTAATTATAAATCTAACGAATTTCTCATTACCCTAAATATAATGATTGTTTGCTAATTTAAAAAAGTCATAAAAAAGAAAGTTTCTCTCTTATCAGATCTCCTCTCCCTCTTTGGGGATTATTCAACAATTTTAATGCTACAATTGGCCATTTTAATAGTTTACGATGGTGATGCTATCCAAGTAACTATGGACTAGGCTCAGTAGCATAAAAGGCTCAACCCGACCATATAAACAAGTTCATTAAACTAGCTAGGCCCATAACAGAATGACGGGTCTGCCTACTAGTCTACCTCGGCCACGAAGAGACGCTCTGCCCACAGTTCATAGGAAACATGCATTTCCTCATCTGAAAACCATGCAATATGAGCCGAAAGCAAACAAGACCTTTCGTTGATAGGAAAGTGGCCAACCAACTTGGCTTGACTCACGAAGGAAGCACTATGCCCATAGTTCATAAGGAATACGCATTTTCTCATAAAAAAACTACACAAACCGAACTGAAAAGCGACCAAGGCATTTTTCGAAAAGAAAATAGGCAACCTTTTTATAAAAAACCACAGGTAGCTATCATTTATATTTTTCACAACCACTCATATTTACACTCTCTTCCAGATAACTCATTTAAATATTGAAGTGGGCTTTCCGTCGTTTATCAGATTTTCATCTCATTTTTATTGTCTTGTAGGAAATTCAGTTGAGCTAATCCCTTCAACCCAGAAGACTTAATCGAGCCAATACCCAAGTA
>CATIWR010470382.1:0-14882 GCA_949677035.1 Omphalea diandra | reverse complement strand
CTTTTTATATCTGATTTTTAGCTCAAAAATATTTATTTATATAAAATACATAAAACTCATATTTTTTATTATAAACAATGAAAATAACTATTAGATTTTAGAAAATAAAAATAAAATCTCATATGCATCTCGTTTTCATATTTTTATTTCCCCTCATCTTTTTTTTTTTTTTTAAAGAGAGAGTGAGTGAAATAAATAAAAACAAAGAAAATGAGTGAAAATATAGCTAAATGCGATAATATGAACAAATAGAAATGGAAACAGTATCGATAATTTAAGTTATTATATTAACGAGGAGAAACAAGAAAGATACAATAAATTGAATGGTGTAATAACTGTAAAATGGAAAAAGAAATAAAGATAGCATAAAAATGTGAAAATGGATGTATTGTATTCAAAAAAATGTGTAATATAAATATCTATAAAAAGTAAGAAATGGTACATCGTGTAATTTTATTTTTCCGTAAAGGCACTCACTAGGCATTTGGCATTGGCCATGAAATGTTTTTTTTTTTTTTTTTTACATGGCTCAAGGGAAGCAGCAAACTTACAATGAGCATCTAACAGTAATTTCCTACACATATTGAAATATTAACCTACCAGTTAAATTTTATTCCATGATCCAGCTTTCAGTTGATCCACATCATTGAGCCTTATATACGTTAATTACTTGTGGTTGCATTTTTTTTTTTAAAAAAAAAAGTCACAATCTCCAAAAGAGTTAAACTTTATATGAATGGAAAAATAAAGTACTATATAGCTTAATATGGGTGTGGTGCGGTGGCTATCACTAATAGGCCAATCGTCCAGCTAGCAAGTCTATCAATATAAGATTTTGATTATAGTTCATATTGACAAGAAATATTAGGAAAACAATGCTGGTTTGGTACCCATTCATTTAGTATTATTTCATCATCCATCCTTGCAAATTGCCATGCATTTCAAGAAAAGGCTTTCTTGTCCAATATTTGAAGAAAGACTTGTCAATTAGTGAAGTTGGTCTTTCATTAATTAAAGTCTTATTAATCAAACAAATTTTTATTATTTTATATAAAATTAATTAAATTTATATCATATTATTAAAAATTAAAATATTGAAATAAACACCTAGAGGATGAGATGGACATTATGTCGCGATCATGTCCCTCTCCTAAATATATTCTCTCTCTGTCACTCTTTCTCTCTCTCTCTCTACTCTCTACATGTTCATTCTCTCCCTCTTCTATCTCTCTCTATATGTATATAAACAATAAACGAAAAATAACATAAATCCATGCATAAATTAAAAACAAAAAAAGTCCAATCTGTCTTAAAATGACAATTTACTAAGCAGAAGAAGAATCTCACTTAAACAAAAATCCTAAAAATAAGAACTTTAAGCAAAAATAAAAAATCAATTGTAGCTAAATCTTCAAAATTCACATGAAAATGAAACAATTCTTGCATTCAAAATTCAAATTTCAACAATAATAGGAAAATACAACAACTCACAAACCAAAGTTTTGTTTAAAAGAAAAAAGCAAGTTATGAATGAGCATGTTCCAAACGAAGTGATGATCGAGCACTTGAATAAATAAAAATAAATAAATCTAATCAAATTAAATCAATATAAATATATAAGATTGAATCAAAGTGAATCAAAACAATTCAATTCAATTTGATTTTGTTGTTCGGTTTTATAGACAAAAAATATAGGAGAATGTTATTCTGTCAAATTGTAATATTAAACAAAAATCCAAATTATTGAACCAATATATTATTATAAAATTCTATTTCGACTCTAGCACAATTAATAGTCCAGATATAATTAAATTTAAAAAAATTAATTATATGTGAAAAATTAATAAAAGTTAACAATACAATTACAAAATTAATGTTAAAAATAAATAAATTAAACCTAAATTATTAGTTGTAAAATCTAAATGAATTGCTAAAAATATTAATATTAAAATTAAATTTACACAAAAATATCCTAAAATTTCATAAATTTCTAATTAAACAAACCAAACTATAAATATAACAGATTAATATGAAAAAAATTATATTTTGGAAGTACAAATATTGGAGATGAAGTAAGAGTTGGTATCTACTGAAAGAGAGTGGTATAGTCAATAATCAAGCCAACATCGAAGAGGAAGAGAAAGAATATATAAATGCTGTGTGAATAACTTAAAAATAAAAAGAATATTTAAATGCTGTGTGAATAAATTAAAAATAAAAAGAGAACGAACTTATGTTTATTTAGTTATTAAGATATGTATTTATTTAATTTAAAAAATTTAATAAAGAAAGAGAAAAAGTAAGAGAAGTAAAATAAGAAGATTGGGAAAAAAAAAAAAAAAAAAAGAGGAGAATGAGAGTGCCGCGTGTCTTCTTATTGCCTAATTTCTCCATTACTTATCATAAAGAAATCATCATCAAGGGTGATATACTTAGAAAACCATGTAAGCAGCAGCCACAAGCAGAACCCTTGAAGGAAATACAAGAGGTCTTAGTACCAAGAATCCTATTAGTATCAGCCCGTAGTCGAATCCTTCAGGGAGCTTGATGGCCTTAGAAGGGTCATTGTCTTCAGTGATGATGAGATAGTAGGACTGGAACAAAAATCTTTACGTTTACAAGAAATGCAAGGTCTTGATGGCCGCCGGAATCACTATTTCCAACTCATCCTTCATCACAAGAGTATGATTGTATACTAGAAATTAGAAGGAGAAGAGGGAGATTCAAAGGTCCTTCATTGGTCGAAAACCCATCTTCAACTTCACAGGCTGCCTCCACTGAGATTCAAGATTCGAAGTCCTTGCGCCAGCGTCACGGAGAGGTGGCTAAGTGGCAATTGCGTTGGATCTTGTCAGAAACTGGGCCTTTATGTATTCAGATTCATCTCTCTTTCTTTGATCTCGGTGGCTACGAGGATGAAACGTGATGGACGTAAGCAGCTGCAGTAGAAGAGCGGAAGGAGAAAAGAAGAAACCATAATTTTGACATTCGGATGGAAGGTTAACGAAGTGATGGGAAAGAGAGATTTTTTTTTTTTACCCCTTTGTAACATCTATTTTAAGAGTTTAATTGTTAAAGTTGATCAAACTTAATCAATTTTAAATAATATAATATAATTTTGAATTTTAAATGATATTATTAAAAAAATTAAAATTTTTTGAGGAATTTTAATTTAGTGTTATTAAGGAATCTTGAAAATTACAAAATTAAGAGAGGATCAAAAAACCAAAAGAAAATTTAAAACATGAGCAAGAGTTAACATAATTAAGGCCACATACATTATATAGACGTTATGCCCAAAACATAGCTCAACCAAAAATTCATTCCTCTCACATTTTTCAACCAAAAAAAAAAAAAACTAGAGTTGAATCTCATCTAATCTCATATCCAAATAAATGGACGGAGAGACATTAGAGGGGATAAAAATTTTGCTTATATATATTTTTTTATATGTATAGATCAGCTATGGATTGAAGAAAGCAGTGCCACACTTGCATTTCCATCCTTCGGGCTCATAATTGGCATATTCCACTGTTTTGTGGTCAGTAGTAGCAGGAATTTGAATGGCATTACAAGGAAGGCATCCTCCACACTTGTGCCCACAATTTGGTGGCGTTGACCCCAGTCTGCTTAGTCCTCTGTATGATTCTGCTCCTTCTAGCCTTGCTTTTTCCGGCCCCTAAAAGTTCGCACATGCAAAAAGTTTAAGTAGATATATATATACACACACTACAATTAAAGAAGAGAAGTAAAAACTAAGGAGCAGTTGGTTTCACGCAAGGAGTCGTTTCCAGAATTTCATCCCAATCGGAGCCAAAATAAAAGAAAGAAAGAAAAGAGAGAGAGAGAGGAATAAGTGACAAAGAAAAGAAAGTTACCTGATTTGGATCAAAAGTAGCTTGTTTGAACTGTGGAATTGGACCTGTTTGATCAAGAAAGAAAGTAAGCAAACTCCAAGCTCCAGGACATGTCATAAAAACTCCAAAAGCAGAAAGAGACAAATGGGTTCCAAGTTTTTTTTTTTTAAAAAAAAGAAAGTTGTGGAAACTCAAATATTATTGGGAATTTGGGATCAGAAGAATACAAGAAGAAGTTAATACTAAAAGCAATCCTTTGTTTAAAGAAACGGTTTCTTATTTAAAGGAACTGAGCTGAACCAAACAAATTAGTTCCGAGGGTGAGTAAAGAAAAAGGCACAAAAAAGAGAAGGGGCACAATAAAGCGCAGCTAACCCTGTCCAGAAGCAGCATCATGTGATGCAAAATGCCAGCTTGCTAAAGAATGCCAAGTAATTATGTGCAGAGTTGCCATCAGAAAATAAGGAATTCTTCTTCTCATGTTTCTTTATTAGAAACCCTAATGATGATGATGCTGGTGGTGGTGTTGCTTTTGTGCGCGTATGTGCGGGGGTGCGTATGCTGGGATTGAGAAATGACTCAAATGAGAGAACTGGCTGGCTCTTGGGTCACACTCGCTTCCCAGAATCAAAAGGACAAGCAGAGTCTACTACACGATTTAAGATTTGTGGTAAAAGACAGAAAAAAAAAAAGGGTAGTGATATTATAACTTTCAAAAAAGTTTTTGACACTTCTACTATTTGTTTTATCAATTAATTTCAGTATTCTACATTTTCAATAATTAAAAAAATTATAACTATCATATTTGTGATTATACGATTTTTCAAATAAAATTATTAAAATGTGAGTTTCATAGTAAATTTTTCAAGAAAAAAAATGTTTTCATATGTTTCTTATATTTTTCAAATGTTTATCATATAATAACCATGACGTATAAAAGTGCATTAAAAATATTAAGACATAATTTTAATATATAATACAAAACATTCTTATTAACTTAAAGATGCAACATATATAATTATTCTCAAAGAAATACAACATAACTAGAATTGATATTATGGTATTATTATTTGTTAGCATTCATTCGTATAAATGTTTTGCAAACTTCGAAAATAAAATTATCATAAATGAATTTGAAAGTAGATTAGATTAAAATTTGTCTTGGTGGGGAGATGTTGCTTCTGATACGAAGTGATTCTGCCTTTCTTTTCAAGCAGATCATAAAGAAGTTATCTTCTGCTATTATATTTGACAACACAATACATCAGGAAATGTCTTAAAAGAAATGAAACCTCTTCAAATCTAACTCTTTTATTTTCCATAGGTGCCATTTAAAATTTTTATACATATATTAAAATTATATTTAATAAATATTATTACATATAAAAAATTATATTATTCTCAATTAATTATTTTTATAAATTATTATGCACTGTAAAAAAAATTATTATTATGAAAAAAATAATAAAGTTAAAAATTAATTAATATTTATTGATAATTTTTAAAGGTCAAGTATTATAAAATAAAAATTTATCTCTAAAATTGAGATCTATTTTTGAATGGAGTGATTAACTTATGAATTAATTAACTCACTCAGCTTCAATATAAAGTAAATGTATATCTCATAATCTCTAATGTATAAATTCAAACTTCAGTCTAGTCTTTTTTTATTTTTATTTTTAAACATAATATACCGGTCTAAGTCTCTTAATAGCTCACAACAGTTCCCTATGCTCTATAAAGAATTTGGCAATAATCCATATAGGGTTTAGGGTTGAGGCTGCATAGACTGCAGAACCCCTTCCTCCTTTGATATCTGTTGGTTCCAATAAATGGAGAGAGCATTTGAATGCTTCCAGTTAAAATTATTTACGTTTCTTTATTTGGGTTGTCTGTCTTGACGATTTTGAATTGAAGCATGAAGCATCCCTGGCTATATGGGCTGTCAGTTGCCACTGAACTGAGATATGGAGATCAATGAGGAAAAAGAGTAGTACATAATGTTGGGTCAATTTCAAACAGGTTGGTTGATGTGCAACAAACAAATCGATCTTATGTTTTATAACAATCCTTAGTTAAATTTGAACGGTCTGTTTGGATCATTAGTAAGTAGCCATCATTGTCACTGAAGGGTCCTGTCCAGTCATATGCATCATTGTCTCATCACCAAATTTATGTCTTTGAATAAGCAGAAATCCAGGAAACCATGACAAAGCCCTTTTCTTTTGATTAAATGCTATGGAAATTGCTTTTGACCAATCTCAGCATGCACACACACCGCAGGACGTTTTTATTTTTGAATTAATTTCTAGGCTACATCCCTGCAATTTTGAAAGGAGAAGCAGCCAGTTTCTGATCATAACTTAGAACAAGAAAGCATGTGACATTTTTACTCTTGTTTTGCTCATTATCATATGATTTAATCTCATACTTAATATCGTTAAACCAAAACTTATTTGTACATTATTTAGATATAAATGAGATTTCCTTCATTCGTTTACATATTGAGCTTCTATAAAAGTTCTTTTTCAGGGACATTGGTAATGTCAGCATGGGTCATAAGACAAGATGAGGTGAGAGAATGACGGCAGAAGAAAAACAATGAAAAATCAGCCTCCTAATAGTACACAGCAAAGTATGTGTCCCCTCCCACTGCTTAATTTGGACTCTTCAAATTTCCATTCCCCAACACTGTCTGGAAAATTATGTTGAAAAAAATAAAAAAATAAAAATTATTTTTTTCCTTCATATTTGAATAAAAAGGTTGAAAAACAAGATATGAAAGAATAAAATTGTTATTTCATATATTTCTTATTTTTTTATTTTAAAAAATAAATAATATCCACTTATTAAAATAAATTAGAGAGATGATAGACAGAATTATAAATTCATAAAAATACTATAAACTATCTTTCTTTGTTTCAAAATAAAATATGAAAGAAAGAAATTGTTATTTCATATATTTCTTATTTTGTCTTTTATTTAAAAATTAGTAATATCTACTTACTAAAATAAATTAGAGAGATAGATGGGTAAAATTATAAATTCATAAAAATACTCTAATATCTTATTTTTCTCTTCATTTTGAAGAGAAAATAAAGAGGTAAAATAATGGCTGTTTTCTTTCTTTTTGTATTTTCCTTTCTTTCCCAAAAAGAAGAAAAGTATTTTTTCTCTCTTATTTTACTTTTCTCTCATTTTCCTTCCTATCTCCCAGTATAGGGTAATTTTAAATTAGCAAAGAAAAGTTAGAAAAAAATCATACAGTACAGTATCTGTCATAAAGCCAGACCAAAAATACATGAGCAAATGTCGCACGGGTTCGGGTATTGCCCATATTGTATGACTTTATTCTAAACATATCAGTAACAAGAAGATCAATACTGCAACCAAAACATGATCAGATGATAATTACTATTTTACCTACTCAACTTTTTGATTGTTTTTCTATTAGGTGCTGTAAAGAACGTCATATCTTCGTGCCCTTATCAAATATTTATGTATAAAATTGAATTTATTGAATTTTCATTTGTCTTTTATTATTTAGAAAAGAAAGGCTCTTGCCTTCATGTAAAATGACGCCTATTGGGCCTATAGCCAAAATATGCAACAATGCAAAATCATATGATGAAGATCAAGCCCATTTCATCTTGATCAAAGCTCATTGGATCTCAAGACACCTTAATGTTTGGTTTTGAGAGGAAAAAAAGTGAAATCACCATAGAACAAGAAAGTTATAAATTGTAGTGTCATGTTTCATATAACAGAATGCTATTTCAACTTGCTGTATACAGGAAAGATGTACAATATACCCAACCCTAAAAACAGGCGCTAGATAGAATTGGATTAATACAAATTAAGATGTCTCAAAAGAATAAAGTAATAAATTAAGGAAAGAACAAAAATAAACAAAGTTGAATAAAAAAACAAAAAAAATTGGGTTAGACCCTTGATCCATCCAGCCTTGCTGATATCATCTCATCTCAAAGCACCAGTGGTGCTCCAATCTCGACCTGGGACATGAATGGTAACATGCCCACATGACCCAAGCCTTTCCTCCTTGAATGAAATTAGCTTACATGAATTTGGGTCCTTGGACTAGGGAGTCCCATGTATGCAAGCCTAGGGGACACCCTGACCTTTGGGCTGGGCCTCGGTGAAGGGATCGGACCGTAATTGCCAAGAGAACCAGGAGGCACTCTAGGAGAAAGATTAACCTGCTCCAATGCTCTTGATTGTAGCTCCGTAGGGTAGTCCCTAACACACCCAATACGAGGTCCAGCCCCTGTAGTCCACTTGCAAGGCAACCGTTCAGGCCATTTAAAAATACTGGTAGCGTTAGCATTACCATTGTTGATGTTAATAGTAATGTCTTGTTGTTTATTAACAGTTGCAGTAGTAGTATTCTTGCTGGACATATCTATATCAGGTTTATATTCAATCTTTTTGGGTTGGAGAGTATCAGCAGAACACACAATTGTCTCTGGCTTCTGTTCTTCTTCATGGATAATACATGAAGGGCTGTCATCGTCAATTGCATACCTCTGCATAAGAAAAGTCAATTAAACAGTTAAGACATATGGGCCCACAATAAGCACTTAAAATAGCAGTAATACATTTTGTCGAAGCAAGCAATGAAATATTAAGGACATATATACCTTAACATTGGTGAGATCTACATGCTTTTCCTGAAGAAAACTAATAAATTCCCTGAAATTTTCTTCTGTTGGGTGATAATGACCACTGTATGGCCATATAGCCTGAAAAATTATAAAGCATAAAAATTTTAGCCCATTAACAATTGATTAAATGTCATCATTAAATTAGACATATATTATTCGAAGAAAATCAACAGAACCTCAAGAATTCCATCGCAGGCAACTAATCTTCCAGCTGCTGTGGTGGCACCTCCAGATAGAAAACTGGAGTGTTGAAACATACCCTTCTTCTTTTGTCCTACGTATAAAGCTCTTGATGTGCTAAGCACAAATATCCATTTGGAACCTTCAGTTGTATTAACAAGATTTCCACTTTCCTTATAGACAAGCTTCCCATCTTCAACTATTACTTCATATGCTTGCCTTTCTTTCTGCAACAGAAAGGGGAAAATAAAAATTCCAATGAGCTGATTTTTATTTAATGAGACAAACAACTTGTATCAATAGAGACTGGAGAGCCACCGCTTTCAACTTACTGGTCCAAGATATTTGATGCATTGGCGTTGAAGAACAGGTCTTGGACATTTCTCTAGATTTACTTCTTTACCATCTCCAACATCCAACCTGCATTATTTTTGACAACAGTAAATCACAAAGCAAAAAAGAAAAGGAAATTCTTTCTGAGCAGTTTCTCAGTTACCTAACAAACAATTTGAGAAAGTACTCACCAGTAGAAGAAAGGTTGAGTGCTCTCACTTGTGAACCAGACATCATAGTACATGTGCAAATTGTGACCATACCGATGGCGAGGATCAATCTGCGTACATATATATAGGAAGTAACATACAGTATGGTTAGATCATTGCTCGATTGCCCAGTCAATATTTAAGAGTGTTAAGAGACAGATATGATTAAAGACTTACAGCTTCAAGCCAGTGCTGTAGGGCTAGTTTTTGAGCTTTTTCATCTTTAGATAAGCCTTTCCCGACCTTGGCTGCTCTTGTCCTAGCTCTTGCCCACCTTGAAACAGCAGTTTCTGGCTTTCCAACATCAAAGAATGACACAGAACTTCGCTTCAGAGCTGCGAAGTCTAATGCTTTCCACCTGCAATCGACATTCAAAACAATAAATATAAGAACAAGGCTCTCAAAAATATTAATAGAAGATTAGAATGTGTTGCTCGGATAGGTTAGACTCGAGAATGAGTTTGGGTCAATCATTATTAAAAAGTTAGAACTAATAATTCATATAATCAAGCCCAAATCATTATATACTCTTCATATTCGTATAGATTTCCAGTGTGGGATTAAAAAAAAGAAAAACCACAATCAAGAAATACCAACCAGAGCTCCTCAACAAGAACTGCGCAATCTGCAAGGTTTCTTCTAGTCCTGTAACTCTTGTAAACCTTTTGAAGTTTAACAGCAGCAGCATCAAGCTCACTAACCGGCCTAGGCGAAAAAAAGATTGGCGGTTCAGGAAGGGAAAGTGCTGTCTCGATTGGCTTGTGAGTCGATGTAACTGTATCTGAAACTGTGTTATTGTTTACTAGATCCTTGAATGACAAGTTCCTATTAAGCAATATTACATTGTCGGGTTTGCAATTCTTCAAGTTAATAGAATTCTTGCTTCTTCTTGAATTGGGCTCGAATGAGTTGTTGGTCATAGCTAATTCTGTAACAGTACCAGTTTTCTTGAAGCTATCTGATCTCAAAGGGATGATGCCTCCATGTTTAGGACTGAAACTAATGCTGTCGTTGTGGGAAAAACAAAAGGTGTGTCTTACTATTTCTTCCCAAGCTGAGCAGAGCAAAGAAAGCGATAAACCCATAGGATATTTAAGCACCAATGGGGTTGAATCTAATGAAGGCACCTGAAAATGGAAATGATACGAATAAATGTTACATCAAATATCTAATCTTTTGCATTCAGAATGTCTATAAAGATTATTTTATTTAATTTTTTTTAGTGTAATTCAATTGACTAAACATCCAAATGGTGAGGAAATTCAAAGTTTGAAAAGAATAAAATGTAAATGGAAAAGGAAAAGGAAAAATACAGTAACATTCATGCCCCTTGGCCCAAATAAAACCCATATATTATTTTTGTTGATTCAACAATGAATAGAGCGAAAACGGAAAGAAGAGAAAGAAAGGACAAGCAAAAGTGAATACAGCAAGCAAAGCCATCACACACCTAATTGATTCAACCATTGAAAAATATATAATGTAAAAAATATTGATAGAAACCAGATAATTAAACTATCATTAAGTATTTTCTTATGTTATGTTATCTTCTCTTTGTATTACCTGTAATCAAGGTTCAAGAATCAGAGGTCTTCAAGCTAAAAAGAGGGAAAATAAATGGCAAAATTGGTTCTTAAATTGTGATGGGTTGATAACAATATATAGGATGTTTGTGTCTGTCTGACTCTTGACTACTACCGTCCTTTGCTTATTTATATATGCACAACTAAGAAAAGAAAGTCCGATTAGATCATTCAAAGACGAGTGTACAGCGGTCGTGGAATTGAATTGATTATTCAGAATCAACTACAGACAGATAGATTGATATATGGAATAGAATGCATAGATAGCTTTGAATGGAAAAGAAACTGAAGAAGGAAATTAATACGGACTGTTGGGTGACGATATTCAACGTGTTAGTTTAAAAAAAAAAAAAAAAAAATCCAGGTTCAAAACCACGAGCTATTTGATAGATTCAAAGATTGGAAATTTTGGATACCCCTTTTGGGATGTGGAAGAGTTTCTGTCTGCTGTTTTCACATCTGACGTTTAAAAGAAAAAAGGAGAAAATTAATGGAGATTTGGGTGGTCAAACAAAGAGAGCTTTGGTATGGTTTCCATGAAAATGGATTGATAATAAAACTGAGATTTTTGTTTGTGTTTGTAGTTAGTCAAAGTAGCCTTTTTGGTCATGGCTTGCTTGGGTCATGCACACGTTTGTCCATGACTTTGTGGCCATTAAAGCTAATTGTTGCTGTTAATAGTACTGCTGCTGCATTCATTTCCCCTTATCCTTTTCTGTCCGCATCAGTTCCTCCCCATGCTATATGTGTTACTATGTGGCACCTATTTGTTAATGTCACATTTATAATTTTTGGCCCCCCACGTTGAAGCCTATATATTTATTGTTTTGACTTAATTCATAACAAAAATTTAAATTTTGAGATCAACACAATTTTGTATAATTTTTATATAATAAAATAGTTTTTAAAATTTTAAAATTAAAATTAATTTTTTATTTTTTAAAATTCTTCTTAAAAAATTAAAAAGAAAACCTAAGATAAGCTAAACTATTACCTCTGCCCACAAAAATTGTCACCTATCATTTTTTATATTGTTCAAAAAAATATATTAAATAATTTTATCAATTCATAATTTATAATATTTTTTTATTTATATACTTAATTATATTTAATGAGAAAAATAAATATATTTTATTAATTTAATAATTAATGAGAATAAATTAAGAATATTGATTATAATTAATGCCATTATAAATTAGAGATTATAATAAATGAAATTAAATATATATTAATTAGAGATTATAATAAATGAAAGTGATATATATTATGAAACATTCTAAAAAAGGAAAATGGACAATTTTTTTAGAATTAGGAAGCATATGAATGGAAGGTTTGATCATTGGAAAAAAAAATCTCAAATTTTATTAGCAACAAAAGGAAAAAACAATATTTTATTAATCAAACAAAAATTTGAAAAAGATAAATGTCACCCTACTATCAAATGCAAAATTTATCTAAATTTTTTTAAAACTCATACTTAAATAATTTAATATGAATTAGATTTGTGAGTTAAAAAATCCACAACTTACATCGAGTTCCGAGACCGATTTATTGTGAAGACTTCATTAACAAGTTATGAATCTGCAACACTTCTCTATTATAAATTTTTATGCATTATCCAATGCTATTTTTTTTCAAACAATAAGAGATTTCACATTTGGTTATGAAATATATTTGGCTTTCTTTCGGGTATCCATAATATATGTTGAAATTTTATTATAGTTATTTTTTAAAATTTTGTTTTAATTATTTTAAAATTTCAAGTAATTTTTATGATTTAAAATGTTATAAATTATTTTTCACTGACTATTCTTGCACCAAAAATAGTCTAATTAAACTCAAATTAGAATATTTCTGTTGATTAAGTCAAAATAGATAATTTAGATATTTTCAGACAAAAACTTTGATTTGAAGGAGCAAATTGAGTCATAGTTCTTTAAAATTAATCCATATTTTATTTTTCAAAAAAATTCACAGGTTTTAAATTTTCTTTAATATTTAATTACAGCCTTAGCCATAATCCACTAAAAAATAGATTTTATAAATTCATTAAGTCCAATATAAATAAATTTACCTAAAACATATTGAGTGATAATGCATTTTGCTAGAACGCTCTAAATATAAGCTTTGATTTAGGTACACTTAATTATATGTTATTGATTACGGGCTGTTGTTGTTGGTTGGTTGATATTAATTGTTTAATCAAATTATTATTTATAAATAAGATTATCAATATAAATATAAATTTTAAAAAATAAATAATATATAATCATATATTAAGCCTTTTAAAAAAATTAAGTTAAACTTTTTTATAATATATATATTAAATACTAATCATAAGTACAATAGTGATTTATTAGAAAAGTTAAATAATATATTGGCTATAAGTAATGTAATACAATTTAAATAACTAAAAAATAATAATTTATTATTACAAAATAAAAATAATATTAAAATAAAATATTATATTAGAATAGTAAAAAAATTAATGATGTATTTGTCTTTCTATTTATAAAAATATAGTCATTTGTTCCAAATTAGATACCGTTTTAGAACTTGAGCCGTTAGATAGCTAGCTATCAATTTCCTTATTAAAATGAAATTTTATATTAACCAAATACTCGTTCTGTTTCAAAATATATGTCGTTTCAGAAATAAATTTTTATTTCATAATACTTAACGTTTTACAATTATCAATGAATATTAATTAATTTTTTTCAATTATACCATTTATCTCTTTTATAATAATTATTTTTTAAGAACACACAATAATTTATTAAAATAATTAATTGAGGATAACATAGTTTTTTTATATGTAATAATACATATTAAATATAATATTTAATATATATACAAAAATCTTAAATGATATCTATTAAGTAATAAAGAGAATATAATTTTTTACTTTTTTTTTATAAATTTAAAAGTAAGAAAATCACTGAAAAATGAAGAACAAACACATGTAGTTTACCTATTTCTCATTACATCAAATAAAATACTTGTTTTAAAAGTTGTGTTATTGCGCACTATTCTTGTATGCATGAATTAGTGCATATCCTTTGATCAATGCAGAATTATATTGATTGATCTACATTATTTGTTTATACATAAAATGTATAAATGTTAGAGCATTTATTTTATTTTAAATATATGTCATTAAATAAATAATGAAGTTACGAATCTAATAAAATGCAGTATATTTGATTATTTTTTAAGTATTAATTATCTCAAAATTACTTTATAGCAGTACAATCTTTTATTAAAAAAATATTCATGAATTATCAGCTATTGGAGGACAATTAAAATGCTTTCTTTTGATTTTTTTTTCTCCCAAATTTTGGACAAAAATGGAAATGGGTGCACAAAAGAGAATTAATGCATTTTGGTAATAACATGACTAGTAATATCGGGATGTGGCGGGGAGAAATGTCTGAGGAATGGGTCAAAATCAACTGAGATATTTTGGTCAAATATCAAGACCATTTTGGTTTGATTCATTGGATGTTGATCAAAGAAAGCAACTCTTAATTTCCACTTCCCCAATTCCTCCACACTTTTGATTTTGATTTCTTTAGTTTTCTAGTCTTTGATCAACATCTCAAATAACTCAAGAAAAAACATTATAAATCACTTTGAAAATTTAATTTCTGATTACAAAATTAATTTCAATTGATGTAAAAATCGATTCAAAGCATGATGGGGAAAGAAAGGTGTTGACCATTCGTTTAATTGACATTGATAATTACTCAGTAAACGCGTGCCAATATATTCTCTTTGAATTAAATATGGTACGAAAAGAAATTTATTGTTTAAATTATACTCAACTAAACTTAAAGCACTTGCATAAAAATATTAGTATTATGTTTTGATCTACAATTTCTTTTTTTAAGCCTTTAGATTTCACAAACCATTGACTGATTTAAATATATATATATATATATATATATATATATATATATATATATATATATATATATATATATATATATATATGTATATAATACAGACTTTCAATAATTTTATTTGATTTTATTTTAT
>CATIWR010470318.1:0-69066 GCA_949677035.1 Omphalea diandra | reverse complement strand
GCAGGCAAGAAGGACTTGCATATGAAGTGTTGCAATGGTATATTTGTAGAATGGAAGCTTGGTTTGCAGTAGATGCTGATATGATATCACTGAAAACATGGGATCAGGCAAGTGAATGATTTGAACTTCCATATTCAATTAATTAATGTTGGCAGCACCTCTACTAATTCAAGGGATAAAATTAGACCCACAGAAACTATACTGCAATCTGTAAAATTGAGATGCGTGGGAAGGCACACTTCTGGATTGATCTAGTATGAAATCCCAAGAAATTCTAGAGTAATTCCAAGATGTTTATTTATAATTTATTTGTTTTATTCTACTATCAAAAGCATGCCAGAAAGCCTTATAAAAAGGTTTTAGAAGTTTTGGGACTTTAGACTGATAAATGCAGGTCTTGGAACTAAACATTGATTAATGATGGATGATTCTCACTGATGAGATTAAAATTAGAAGGCTCCTATGCTTAGATAACCTGTCATCTTAATATTTTCAATTTGTTTTGAATGTTGACTCTAATAGCTGACACCTGCACCTTGGTCCCCTTTTTGGCTTATTGTGCTTTGTATCATTAATATATATGCACTCGAACACTTTAACCAAACCTTTTCCACCAAAATTTAAGATGCCAAACTGTAAGTAACATGGACTGTGATGCATTGATATTGACATAACAAAAATTTGTTAAGAAGTTAGGACACAATAGATTCAGAACATGCAAATTTAATAAATGTATAGATAACAGTAAAACATTTAATGATCAGTTCAATTCACATGCTACTCAAAATACTTTTTCCATCATGCATGTGTGAGAGATCCCCTCTCAGTGTTATGAATCTGATTTTTCAATGCGTTTCCTTTTTTGTTTTGTGAAGATTGACCCTATGAAATGGCTATTGTGAGTCCAACACTTCTACAGGATTTGTTGGATATGCATGTCTGAAGCTGGAAGCATCTACTGCTACAGTAATGTTGTGACAGCAAGTGCTGTCATTTTAGTTTCTGCTCTAGTTGATATATATATATATTTTTTAAATGTCTTGTATGTAAATTTTTTTACTAAAGAATTTCTAGTCGAACGAATGAATGGTTTTGCTTAGTTGAGACACAGAAGACTAACATCCTTAAATTGAGGAAAAGAAGATGTAGTAGTTGTTGACTACCAACTATAGCCATTTTTTGTAATCTTTATATATATTAATGAAAGGATGAGCAATATTGTCCTTCTCCTCTTTCTTTTCTGTACTTTAACCTTAGGAAAGGCAAACAATGTCACATTTGTTTTTCCTTTTTAGTTTTTTCTTTTTCTTGGATATGGTTAGACATGCTTCACTCGTTAAAGGCATGTTGGTTGTGCATATGAATATACAGAAAACTAACATGGTAGAGGTTATTCCCACAGGAGCATGTTCTTTCTGGTGGTCATGGACTTATGATACAAGGTTATGACCCTATAATAAAGGCCCTTGCAAAAGACATTGATATACGCTTGAATCACAGGTATTCTTTCTTACAAAGGTTTCTATTCTATGACCAGGTAAGGTTCAATGCCTGAATCTTTAGCATAAGTGGACAGGTAGCTCCAATTAAATATAGAACTTTAATTTTGTCTTCTTATGCTTTTGTGTATAAAAGATGATGCATTTCTAGCAACTTAGGACTAGGGTAAGCTGTTGGAATTGCATTGATGCTTTTTAACCAAACAGCAATATATTCTTCATTTAGATGGAATGAAACCCTACATAAGGGAGACAATGTCGTGTTACTCATCATTGATCTTTGTTGGGGCAGGCACAGCCCTACATATTAGTTCAGGCCTGAACTTTTGACTAAATTTGGCCCAAATTAAAGAAATGTGTTCAGCTTGATGTAAATACTTTCCCAATGCCTGAAATTATTGAGAGATATATATTGAGCACGGCCTATTGGAAAACCCCTTGCACAAGCCTTTCTTTTTTTAATTTTTTGGGGAGCAAAAGCCTGTTATTTTTGTTGTCTGGTCAAGCGGGCTCTCCAAGCCATGAATAGGTCTAATGTCTATTCTTACAATGAATTTCAAAAGGCAATTGCTTGTTTGTCATGACTTGGAAATTTGAAGTAATGCTTGTGACTGATTATGTAAATAAGCACATGTAAGATAATGCAATAACCTGAGTATTATTTGGAAGAGCTAACAATGAATTTCTTTCATGTTTTTATGTGTTGGACATGTCCATATGGGTAAGCAGTGGATAGTTGGGAGAATAAATAGAACTCAACCTTTCTCCATGCATCACTAATACTAAAGTGTGGATGCATCCTCGTCCACATGTGATGTATTCTTAAATTTCGCTGTCGCATCAGTTGTATAACTTGATGGTTGAAATTCTAGTATGTCAATTGATGTGGCTAAATGAAATTATCAACAAATTCATTCTAATGAAAAGTTACTGCATTAATTTTTGAGTCAAGGTCTATCTGAATTTTGATGAGTAGGGTTTCAAGAATATGCAATGGGCATAACAAGGTGATGATCATGCTTGAGGATGGGAGAAACTTTGTAGCTGATGCTGCTATCATTACAGTACCCCTTGGGGTTCTTAAGGCCAATTTAATTCATTTCGAACCCAAGTTGCCAGAGTGGAAGGTTACTGCAATTTCAGATCTTGGTGTTGGGAGTGAAAACAAGATTGCATTACAATTTGATACAGTATTTTGGCCAAATGTTGAACTATTGGGCATTGTTGCACCAACTTCTTATGCTTGTGGCTATTTTCTCAATCTTCATAAGGCAACCGGCCATCCTGTACTTGTCTATATGGCTGCTGGAAGGTTTGCTTATGATCTTGAGAAGCTATCAGATGAGTCTGCTGCAAATTTTGTTATGTTACAGCTCAAGAAAATGTTTCCTGACGCAACTGAACCGGTATGTTATTATTCCCCACTTGTATATTTATTTCCAAGAAAATCTATGCGCTTCATAGACCTGAGGCAGTCCAATCTAAATATACAACTCTTCAGTAATATTATGTGGCAACTTAGTGTTGGACCTTCTGATGAGACAAAACTCTCTCTGCTCAAGTGATGGGTTCTGATATTCAGGGCCAATGTGCAGTTAATGGATTTGTGCAATATGATTAACTCATCTTATCATTATTATTGCTCTTGCCACCACTTTGGTCTCATTTTTCTTTTCTATTTCTTTTTATGCCATGTCTGTTCCTTTCATTTCTCTTCAAATTATTGATGCTGCAATTACATACAATGGATATAAACTTGAGATTTTAGTAAATTCGTTTGGATAATTTGTAAAGTTTCTGAACTGCCATTTAGTTGGTGTGCTGGAGCAGGTTCAATATCTTATAACACGATGGGGAACGGACCCAAACTCACTTGGTTGCTACTCATATGATGTGGTTGGGAAGCCGGAAGATCTATATGAGAGGCTTCGTGCACCACTGGGTAATCTTTTCTTTGGAGGGGAAGCTGTTAGCATGGACCACCAGGGATCTGTGCATGGAGCCTACGCAGCAGGGGTTATGGCTGCTGAGAACTGTCAAAGGCATGTTTTAGAGAGACTTGGTAATTCAGAGAAACTCCTCCCTTTCAGGTGTGAAAGTCGTGAATCTGCTTTTCCCCTCCAAATCTCAAGAATGTAATATTTGCGCAACTATGAATCGGATTCATGAGTAACTGTTCTTGATATATCGTTCACTGTTGAAATGACCGTTGATAAATTCCTACTTTTTATTTATTTGATTTTAGTGGGTGTTCTTTCATGTCATTAAATTGAGATGGTTATTACAAATTTTGTTAAAAATGGTTTTTTCTTTTTGTTTTTGTTATGAAAATAATATTTATGGTGATGTTTGCAACTCTTAGCGAACCATTTAATTTTCTGCAACTCCTATATATAATTAAATCGTTTGTAAGTATTGTTTTAATGTAACTTCTGGTGATTCTGACCCTATCAATAGTTGTAAGAAGTATTATTTTTACAAGTAAAATAAGAACATTCAATATGAACATTTATTATTGTTGTTCTATTATCTTTATTTCCTTATGCTAATTTTAATTTTCTGATAATTTATCATTATGAAGCTCCGTTTAAGTGTTGGGAATTCGGTTTCAAGGCATTTGAGCATTTTGTCATTCCATAACGTTTTAATTCAAGCATTCAGATTCAATTGAGAAAGTTATTTTTTTTAGCATTTTAATTTTAAGTTATATGCTATGATTTTCCTTCGTCACTATTTTTGGACGGAACATTAGAGTATCTTGAAGAGATTTTTTAAATATACTAAACTCTTTATTATAAAAGTCATACCATAAAATAAGAATTTAGTTATTAAACTAATATAACTAAATTTAGTCATCAAAATCATTAAACTAATATAAGTATTTCAGATTATTTTTTTATGAATTTTTTAATAGATAAAATTTGAATTACCTCTCAGATTTTTTTTAAAAAGTGTATATTAGTGTAAATTAATTTTTTGATTAATTTAACCCCTTATTCTATTATTTAAATATTATTTAAGCTCAAAAAATAAAAAAAATTATATTTTACATATATAAATTTATTAAAAGAATATAACATAATTTGAAAAAAATAAAATAATATCAGTTTTTTTATCCTTAATAACAATTCATATATTCTCTAATTAATAATGTTTTAATTCTCATTATTATCTCGAAATTTTCTTTATTCAGTTGTCTCAGATTTAATTTTCACATTACACTTATATTTAGTTCAATCTTGTTTTTACTAATTTTTTTAAAAGAAAGAAAATCCATCATTTTTCTTATCTAAAGTAAAAAAAAAAATTATAGTTTTATATGCCAAAAATAAATATATGTTACAAATTTAATCTTTATATACAAACTATAAATTCTTTTAAAAATATTTTCTTCATAAAATTTTTTCTTAATTTAATTTTTAGAGTTAGTGTTTAGAGAAATTAATTGCTTAAATACAATAGGTCAATGTAAAAGATGTATCTTTGAAATATATGCGAGTACAACATGAAGGTAATATATATTTTATTATTAGAGAAGTACATTAATATATATCTAATAATACATACATTAATAAATATCTAATAATACTACTTTGAAAATTATTTGATATAAAATTAAATTTTGTAAAACGATTATTTTTAAAATGATTAAACTATTTCAAAAATAAATTACTAAATCTCAAGTTAAAAAATATAAGAGACTCAATCCTAATGTAAGAGTAAACTTTTCAAAAAAAATTCAAAAGTATGTATTACTAATATTTATATTTGAGGAAAAAATATTTTATTTTAATTTATTTTTATATTTTATACAAAAATTTATTCATTTAAAATAAGAAAGTTTACTTTTTATTATTTAAATAACCTTTAAATCCTAGTATATGGTTAAATTAACTAAAAATATTAATTTTGACTAATATATAATTTTTCAAAAAAGTTTAAGATGTCAATTAAACTTTTATTCGCTGAAAAACTAGTTTAAAATATTTATAATAGTTTAGTGACTTTTACGATGAAAAAATTAGTTATATTACCTTAAGAATTACTAGTCATATATTACTCTTTATTTTCATTGACAATTAATAAATTGCAAGTTTTCCTACATTTTCTAATTGATATTTTTAATCTTAAAAAAATTAAAATTATTAATACTTACATAAAAAAGCAATTGAGGAATAAAAATATAAAGAGTCTGTTATACTTAATAAAAT
Organism: Omphalea diandra; assembly: GCA_949677035.1. Taxonomy (NCBI): domain Eukaryota; kingdom Viridiplantae; phylum Streptophyta; class Magnoliopsida; order Malpighiales; family Euphorbiaceae; genus Omphalea; species Omphalea diandra. Next base: position 63,356 of record CATIWR010470318.1, on the reverse strand, counting down.
ATTTTACTGCTCTTTGTTGATAAAAGATGCTTTTTATTATATAAATGATGTAAAATAAATTATCATTAGAGATATTTTAAATATTTCTCTGTAAAAGTCTAATTGTTTATTGAGAAAATTTAAAAGAAAAGTATAACCAACTAAAATAATAACTGACAGTTATAATGTGTTTTTTTTTTTAAGAATAGTATTTTGTTTTATTTTTAATAAAGAAGTATACAAATACTTTTTCAGTGTTTTGTATTTAAGATACTGGAAAAATCTCTTATATATGGCATGATAATATGTGGGGTTGAACATAGTTTTCGAAATAACTGAACTGAATTAAAGTATTGAATTGGTATTGATATTGAATAAAACATAACTGAAATTTTTTGAAGATTGAACTGAAATCAAACCGAAAAAATTTTATAAGTACAAAATCAATCATTTATTAATAATTAGATCGATAAATGAACTGAAATGAACTTGAACCGAACTGAATAACTGAATATATATATATATATATATATATATATATATATATATATATATATATAAACATATTATATATAACTTAAAATATAGACATTAAATATTTTATAGATAATATATTTATTTAAATGATACATAAATTATGTATTATCAAATTATATAATTATATTATGTATAATATTAACATTAATTATAATATTATCACATTATGATTAAATAATGTATTATAAATATATAATATACTATATAATTATAGTTATATGTATACGTAGCTATAACCAAATACAAATATATAATCTAACTTCATATATATTACATATAGTTTAACTATATATCATATCATGCACTATTTATAAACTAATTTATAAATACATTATTGGTATATTGATCTTAATTTAATATATTGCATCAATTCGATTTTTATGAGATAAAATAATAATTTAAAATTTTTATGAAGGAGATTTGAATTTGTTTGAGTATCAAAATTTTATTTTTAATTCAAAATTGAAATTGAACTGAACCAAATTGAATCAATTAAAATTAAATAATCAAACTGAATTGGACTTATTTTTTAGTTCAATTCATTCCCCTTTTTTTTTTATCTGATTTGATTTTTTAATTTTAAAAGATTGATGATTTGGTTCTATTTTATTGTTTTTCAAAATATCAAATTAGATCAAACCATGTTTAACTCTAATATTAATACGTTTTTATTTAAAAATGAAAAAAATATTTTGCTTCTTCAGCAATGAGTGAAGCAAATGTTGATACAATACCTCATAATGCAAAACTAATTAAAAACGAGCTAATATGTTGTTATCAAGAGAGCAAAATTTACTACAATTATTGATGCATTATTCTCTTCTAACTCCAGAAAAAACTTATTAAATTTCAAAGATACTAATCATAAATGCATTCCACATCGAAATTATAAATGAGAAGAAAATCATCATTTTCCAATCATTATCTTGAGTAAAAAATGTGTATTAGAAAATTTTTTCACATTTTCCTCTAGTTCTTACTAGAAGTTTACCATTATTACTATATAGAAATATTAAAGCCATTTCGATTCAATAATATTGAAACACATGTTATAGTAAACTAGAGTTTTATTGATCCAATTACGTCTATTATTTGGCATAACCAGTTATTTAAGCCATTTCGATTCAATAATAATACAAAAAATATTATTAAGAATAGACATGGACATAGTATTTCATTCACCAATTTTGATTAAAATTGAAATAAAAATTATTTTATTATGTTGATGTGACTAAAAAAATATTTTTTTTCTTTGGCCTATGGATATTGAAAATCTAAAATTTTATGTGAATTTTAAATTATAGCAAAAATTAATAAATGTTTTAATAATTTTAAATTTATTTTTTTTCTCTTTTCTCTCTCCTTTTTCTCTTTCTGTCCCTACTAAACTCAATTGGTCTCTATCACTACCACCGTTCCACTCTCTATCTCCATCACCACTTAACTTAGCAACTCCACCGTTCGTTAACTCATCACCATTACCATCACCAACTTTATCATTTCCTCCTTCTCTTACTACACCATCATTAATTAATTCTAACCTGATTATTCATGAAACAGTATATGATAATGAATTAATGGGCGGTGAAAGTGGTGAATTGAGTGGTGGAGGAGACCCAATTGGATTTGATATAGTGAAAAAGAGAAGAAAACAAAGGAACAAAAATAAATTTTTATTATATCAGCGTAATAAAATAAAAAACTTAAATTTGAAATTGGGGCGTACTTATATTTATTCTTATGGCTATAATTAAAAATTCACATAACAGTTTTAGATTTTCCATGTCCACAGGCTAAAAGAAAAAAAAAATTTTTTTTTTGCTACATGAATATAATAAAATAATTTTTTATTTTAATTTTGACTAAAATTGATTAATGAGATAAAATTGATACTTAAATTTGAAATTTGAACATAATTCTAAAGTTTAAATATTTTTGCTAGAATTGCAAATTCAGGCAAAATTTTAAATTTTCTAGAATATTAAGCCTATGTTTGGGCATATTTATACATTATATGAATCATGTAGATATTTAATGGTTATAATAGATATATTTACTTGATAAACACATGTATTATTATTGTTTTGAAATCTAATATTTATGAGATTATTTGTCCAATAATTAAATTAAAAGCATAATTCTTAGATTATCCAATTAAGAGAATTCATTTTGATAATGCGAGTGAATTTACCTTCCAATTTTTAATGATTATTACATGTCAATATGTTCATATCCAAAATGGTATAGGAGAATCATTTATCAAATGCCTTCAATTAGTAGCTAGATCATTAGCTATGCAAACCAAACTCCCTACTTTATTTTAATAAGATGTTATTTTACATGCAATACCACTTATATTCATTAAGCTAATAAGTTATCATAAGTTTTATAATTGGTTTTTGGTAAATAACTAAATTTTTTCCATTAAAAAATTTGTGTATACCAATTATCCACCATAATGCACTTACATGGTCCTAAAAGGAGATTAGGAACATGTGTTTGATGTGAATCTTCCTTGATAATTAAATAATTCGAGCAATTAACTAAAAGATATTTATAAATACTCTCACTTATATTGTGATGACTAATGCTGATGTGAATCAAAACTACCTTAAAAAATTTAAAATGATTCTTTGAATACCTTAAAAACCTTGGTTTGAAAAGATGAGAGTTAGGATAGTGAAGACCTATCAAGAGCAACATGATTATTACCATTACCAATAGGTAATAAGTGGCATATGCCACTATGGATTGATGTATATAGGTAGGCTACATACACTAATTCTAATCTGAAAATGATTTGAATTTTATCTTTTAATTGCAAAGGGTTTTTTTTGAATTATCTTTACTTTTTAGTAGAGTAAACACTTCATACTCTAGTCAGATGTAGATGTTTTACACATACATGTTATACTTGGTGATCTTAGGCTTTCAAGATGCTAAGGAGAAATTAAAGCATAAAGGAAACTAAGATGTTAGCTTAAGGTTTCTTCACTAATTAATAAGTGGTTATTTCTTATTATTGTTCTAAGGCATCTAAGAAGAGAATTAAGTATCAATAAATTTTCATGTAATTACGAATGCTTAAAAACACAAAGAAAGGAGGAAGAAACAACGTCAACATATAGGACTTATATAGGTTTGATGCTACCCATTTATGTTATCTCAAGTATAACTTGAGAGTTTTACTAGCTAAGTAGCTTATAAATGCTACTAAAATTATTACGAGTTTAGTTTTATACAACTACATTCACCAACTTATTTTTGGGTGCAAATTAAACCATTTCCAATTTGTTTACTAGACAATGTTAAGCCTAATAAATGCAAAGGTAAACCCAACTTAAGTATTAAAGCAATCTCACAAGATTATAAAGTAATGTTAGGTTATAAAAAAAAACTAGTTGTTATATTGCCTATATGCCATGGTTAACCCACCACGAGGCATGGCACTCCAATGATCTTCTAGTGACCATAATCCATAGGATATGGTATCCTGCATCGGTTTTTGCCAATTACCTTAACCTTGATGATGTGGCCCATCATAGAGACTTTATCCAAATCTTTAAGTTGCTTACCATGAGGCATAACCTTCCTCCATAGCTATAGCCTTCCTCTCATGTGGCGTGACATGTTGTCACTTACTTAGCTAGCTTCTTAACCTAATCTAATTCTTCAAATTTGATTTTATCTTCTTTTCAAGAGCTAAGGGAAGGTGTTAGAAGATCCTAATGCACATTTTTTAAGCACTAGATGCTTCAAATTGGCTTCTAAAGGTCTTGAAAATTTTAAGGCTTATAAAGCTTGAAATAAAGGATTTACAATTACACTTGAAATACTTACACATATATTAATACATCTAATTACTTATTATCACTAAAAAAAAGAATGAGAGCCATATATTAAACTCTTATTATATAAAATATTCATTACCTTAATTACATTATAACATGACCATGCAACATGTTAAGTATGCATTATGAAGTATGTGAAAAGAAAAACACATGCATTTGATGTGAGTAGCTAATGTTAATGATTTGAATAAAAGTCATGTGATTTGTTTAGTTGATTTGAAGATGACTTGAAATTTCCTTATATTTCATGATTGATCATAATAAGGATAACAATGAATGAATACAAGAAAGTTATAAGCTCATAGTTAGCCCATGTTTAGAGACTCTCCTTGATTTATAAGAAAGTATAGTAAATAAAGTTGGCCCAATTTTGAGACTACTCTTTGAGCCATAAAAAAGATAAGGCTTAAAGAGTGAGACAAAGATTCTAATAATATAATATGAGAATTTCAATGACTTGAGTCACTTATATTTGGTGTATGTGACATATGCTTGATGATGTATGAGCATGAAAGAGATATGTGACCATATATGTATAATAATGCATGCAATAATTAGACCCATTCATAGGTAAAAGAAATGTCAAGTTCTCTAAAGGCTCGAGCCTATAACCTAAAAATTTTCTTTTAGATTTTAAAGCTTATGCTTAGCTAGTGAATATGTCTAACTACTGCTTAGCTAGTGAATATGTCTAACTACTTATTGGGGTTTTTCCAAAACTAACCAAACATATTATTAGGTGTAAAATTCTTGCAAGTGCACAAATCGCTTCAAGTAATATAATAAAAAGTAAAGTTCATTCCCACAAGGATTGATTTACATAATTAGCAATAAAAAGACTTAAATTTTCTATTATTTAGCAAATTATGAAGGAATAAAGTAATCTAAAAACTAAAAATTTTAAATTAATTAAATAATATGAAATTTAAATTGAAAGAAGCTCTTTTGCAAAAGATCTATGGGAATTCGGGTACACCACGATACTTTTCCACAATTATACTAAGGATTTTGTTCCAATTGTTAATGAGTTGTGCTTGAAGATAGATTTTCCTAATTTTTTTTCCATAATCTCTCTTGAGCAAAATTGAGTGTATTATTACTGAAATTATGTCTACTTTTATGATCATAAAATTCAATAAAAATGCATTAAAGTTCATGAATAATCCTTAGATACCTCTAAAAGTCAAGCGTACTATCGTAGTCTTAATCTTCTAGTTTAACAAGTTAAGACTAACCCCTGACTTTCACTTTTCCTTTATGATATAAAGTCTCAATCATTGCACATATGTGTCTATTCATACACACAAGCAAATTAAATCTTAAACATATTAAATCAAGAAAACTTAACATAATTGAAGCAAACTCTCTTCATATAATCACGAAAAAAAACATTGAGTTTTCTTCTTACTCCCTAAAATTGAAGAATTAGTTCATCCTAGAATAAGAACAAGAAATAAAGGAGAAATAATTCATTGAATTTAGTAGAAGAATGTTCAAAAAAAGAATCTTGCTAACAAAACCAATGAAACCCTAAAAGAAAGCTTTTCCCAATCTTCACAAAATCTCTCTCAATTTAGTGTTGATGTTGGATCTCACTTTTCTCTCTCCAAAACTATTTTTTCATTCAAGAATGTCTATCCAAAATAGGTCAAAATCTCTTAAAAAGCAACCTGAAATTGCATTTTAAAATCTAAATTTGACGTCTTGCATATCCCGATGCATGGCTTGTACATGATTTGCTAAATACGATATGCTCCTACTGACTGATCAACTCTATTGGTCAATTCTTGGTCTGTTACTTGGGTCGTCCATTATTATTGGAAATCATAATTCAGCTCCTTTTTAAAGAAATTCATGTGCAAATAAAAAATAAACAAAAAATTAACCAATTCTAAACTAAAAGCCTTATAAAAACAAGAAAAACTCTTAATTTATAATCCTAAAACATGTGCTAAAAAGATTCCTATCACATATATACCTCTACTATGTGTTTGCATATTATGATGAGTTTAAACACCAAATGATATTAAAGAGTTCTTGAAGGAACTACTTCTCTTTATCTAGTTGCCTTAATATGTATTAAGATTTCATGATGCATGTAACATTATGAGTATAATCATGTAAATAGTTTAAAGATTTTATAAATACATTTATAATACTCTTTGCTAATATTACATAAATATGATGCATGTATAAATGATTTATAATGAATGTTGATGGTTTAAATAAGTTTATCACTCCCTGTATTTGTATGGTGAATATGCATGAGATGTATGACCTACATGGATGAGATAAACACAAAGGTGGTCTCATATAATTGCTTAGTTGTGCATTATACATTTTTAGTTAGTTAGCTCACTAAGTATTTTAAGGATGAGTAAAATGATAGGATGTTTATGATACTAAGCCTTGCATATTAATAAGTTAAATTGTTAAAATGAAGTCTCCTAAGCTTGTAAGGTTTCTAACCTAATGCTTTTTTTTCACTTTAAATCTTTTATTTATGATGAGATGATATAGTTTGCTTAGGTCCATAGAGCCTTTAAGGTTAAATATGATGATGATCTAGAGGTGAGAGTTGTATGATGAGTGCTTGCAAGATACCCTATTATTGTAACTCCTTTAAATGCAATAGATGCATTTAAGGTTAAGTTAAGGCCTTTGATGAGGTTAAGTAAGTTTAACCGTGAGTTTCACAACTTAGGCTTGCTATGAGCTATGAGGCCTTCTATAAGTTACATTGGGCTTATGTTTATCCCTTTCATAGTGTTCGTCTAGTCCAATTTAAGGCACCTCTGATTTTAAGTCATGACATCTAGTTGGATATAATAGTAGCAAAAAAAGGTATGGGTTTTATAACTTCAGAAAAAAGAAAGTGACTATTCATAAAGATGCAAAGGTTGATGAACAATTTAGGATTGGGAAGTTATTGCTAATAAAAAGATTCAATTTAAAAGGTTACCTAAGATCAAGATGCAACCTCATATACATCAAATTAAAAAAGTGAACTAGACTCTAGGAATGCAGGTATAAAGTTATAATCTCTTATTGACATATACAATAAGTGTAATATGGCATTTTCCAACACCATAGTGCTATTTAGATTTTTTTTACTTATTTATTTCTCATTAGTTTGTAAAAAGAAACTTGATGATATATTTTTATGTTTCTTTTTTCACGTTTGAGTTGTGTTTGAGATTGTTGATGTTTCCTTGTTTTTGGTTTGATGTTACATTAAGGGTACTTGATGTTTTCTAAATGGCACGATCGTTCCTACTTAAGGAACACCTATTCCACATCAAACATATTCCATATCTAAGTGCAAGCATTTCAATTCATGTTAAAAGTTATAATTTTTTGAAGAAGCAAACTGTACAATTGTTCCACTTTTTTTCATGACCATTTTTCATTATATGATTTGGTCGTTCCTTCATTTGGAATGATTGTTTCAAAATGTAAGAAAAAATGACACTATTTTCATAAGCCCATTCTACTTAGTTTTTTCATTTATGGCCCAACTAGTCCACCTATAAAGTATAACCATTCCTCCTCAAGGCAAAATTGTTCCTTTTAGGTATGTAAATATGTTGAATTGGGATTTTACTCCTATTTTCATCACTTATTTCTTTCTGACCCTAGTTTTTTTCCCCTCTTTAAGTGCTTCCTTATCACCTCAAACTTGGGTAGTCCATAAATACATTTGAGATTACATTTCCAAACCTCATTTCCATCTTGATTGAAGAAACGATCTTATAATTAGAGCTTGGTTGTTCTTTCTTCTTCAAGCTCATAAAGTTCCTTATTTTACGCCATAATCTTCAATCAAGTAAGTGCATATTGCTAACATGTTTTTTTGCATATTAGGATTGTGTTTTAAGTTAGTAAAAACCTAAAATACAACAAATATTATGTTAAGTTAAGGCTTGAGAAAGATCTTCACATTTAAAGGAAGCTTAATAATGTTGTAACAAATATTCTCAAGTATGATCTAAGAAATTATGAAACAATTTAAAAGATTTAAAACTTGATAAAATATGAAGTAAGGTTTGTCAATGATCATGGTCAATCAATTAAAGATAGTTGAAGTCTATGATAATCATTGAGAAGTTCATAAAGACTGTTGGATAGCCTTGTTGAACTAGTTAGCTCTGCTGTGTAAATTGTAACACACTCAATGATCATGTATAAGATTTAATGAGCATAAGCAAGCTCCAATGCCGATAGACAAATGAACAATACTTATTAAGCTAATATGGACACTTAAAGTAACACTAAGTGTTGAACTTATTCAACAACTATTAACATAACAACAAGCATGGGATGCCAACCAATGACCATTAAAAAAAACCTTACAGATAATGTTGTAAATACTATGAAAAAGGTGAAGTAAAAGAACACTATGTAAAAGGTAAAGTAAAAGAACAAGTCATAATAAGCATGTGAGATACCTCAAGGACTATTAAAGTTATAATGAGCATGAGACTTTAGTTAATGACTGTAGGAAAAATCTTATAGATAAGGTTATAGAGTTTATGCAAACTTGAAATTACTCAACGACTATTGGAAGAAAATAATGACATTGAAAAAAGACTTAACGATTATAAGCAACTCTCAATAACCATTGTTTATAATAGTAAAATGAAAGCCAACAACCATTGAAGTCAAAAGTTGAGACCATTAAGCATTCAATGATGAGAGGCATTTTCATAATGATTGTTGATCGGGTAAAAAAAGCTACTTTGACAGTTCTAACAAATGTTTAACTATGTGATTATTGGTTAGTTTTTTTTTTTTGGACAACTATATATATGAAGATCATCAATAGGCCTAAATATATAAATGATGAAAATTGAAATTAAGATATTCTAAAATCAAATGTACTAATGTCATTGTACGTATTTTTAAAAGCTTATGTGAGTCATTCTTTCAAATGGAAAAGAAGAAGACACCACATAGAGATACTTTAACAAACTCAACTCAAGTTCTACCTCAAACTATGTTAATTGTTTATATTATTCTCTTTTTAAAAAAGAAAAGTGTTTAAGTATCGAGAGTGATCCTTTTGAGCAATATTCATAATACTTGTGTGAGGATCATCATTTGCATTAAGAAATCAAAACTTACACTCTGATAAAATGTTTAAGATACTACTAGCAAATTTATTTTAGGTAGGCTTTGATAGTCTTAAAAACTATATGTTGAGGGGTTTTGGTGGGGCTTATTAAATTCACCTAGAATCTTTTAGTGGTACCAATCAAATTTACCTAGAAGGCTTTTGGGGCCGCCTATCAAATTTACCTAGAAGGCTTTTAGCGGTGCCTATCAAATTCACCTATGTGAAGGCTAAAATGGTGCCTAGAAATTCACTTTATTTATAAAGGTTTGAATAACACTTATAAGATATTTGGCACTGAAACTCTCTAGTTCACTCTAGAGAAAAAAGAAGTAGGCTAAGTTTTAAGTTGAACTTTTATAAATTCTTGTGTCATTGTGATTCACATCTTTATATTTCTTAAAACTTAAATTAATTATCATTGCCCTATTAACCCCTTCTATCTCGGGACAACAACCCATTATAGTTATCAATTCTTTCAATTAATGTTTTCCTTTATTTATAATGCCCTAGAGTCCCCTAAGTGATAGGTATATTTTAAATTTTAAAAGTTTAAAAGTCATAAGTTGCACTTGGAGTTTAACTGGTAATGTTGGGTTCCATTTTGTTCTTATGTATAGATGTTGATGATTATGTTATATTATGATTATTAACCACAATTAAGGGTAAAAAGGTGATCAAGAATCATATAAGTTTAAAGAAACTCTTAGTTTTGAAAGTAAGTTGTAAGTAGATATTACTGGTTATGGCATCCCATCATTTCTCCATCTATTCTTTTTCTTTTATGCATCATGAACTTATATATCTAAATTATACGAAATATGACTCATATGCATATGTTTTTCATGAGTTAGGAATTATGTGTATTATGACTATTAAGGAAATGTACATAGCTCTAAGTCAACCTAGATATGGAACACTCATTGGGCCTTAAGAAAGGTAAGAAAAGATAAGTAGTCACAAAATGAGAGAATTTCATGAGCCTAAAAAAGTATAAGAAGAGAAAAGAGGTCCCAAACTAATAATTGAAACTACCATATTTGAATTGATTATTATTAAAGTGTTTTTCCCATATGTATGAAAATATGACACGAAAGAAAGCTAAGTTCATACTTATTTATGTGATCATAGTAATAAGTCATATCGATTGATATTTATATGTTGAGTTGAGATATTCATTCCCTTGTCTCGCTAACTTTTCAATTTAAAAAAAAAAAGAGATTAAAAAGAAGAATTTAAAGTTTAATATTGTTGATTTAGTTTACATATGAACTCTACGAGTGACTGTATAATTGATAATGATGATGTTGTAAAAGAATTTTAAACACTGCATCATTTTAGTATGATTTATATGCTTATGAACATGTTACCTATGGTATGTTGAGGCTTTTAAAGAAGCCTTAGGCATAGATTGAACGTTATGATAATGATGCACATTTTATTGGCCTTTATTTATATATGTTCAATGTTCTAATGTACAAGTTATAACATTTCCTGAGGGTAGTCTTATAGAATTGATAAGGTCAATAGGAAGGGTACAAAGAGAGGTTCCTTTGTATTCTAGTTAATGAATTTGGATACCTTATGTTAAGTGAGATGAGTTATGAGACATGAAGGCATTATGTTGACAAATTTCATATGCCTACTTGATACTTAGTGCTTGTTTAGCCTCTAAATTTGGGGTTGATAAAGTTCATATCAAAGCCTTATATTTATAAAGATTGGTCCTAGAAGTAGAGCATGAAGGTAGAAGAGTTTAAGATGAGTGTATGGTGATATAGCTAGAAACTGCAACATAGGATCTAACTTGATGTGTTTCCCTTTGGACTTCACATATTGCTTATAATTCGTATGTGTTTGTGTATGTCATGTTATAATGTGATATGTTTAGTGTGTTGATTTTTGCCTATTACACGTTTGATATGCATCTTTCATTGGCATGCTGAGTTTACATAAGATAAGTATAAGAAGAAGATTTGCTAGGTTGGTAAAAGTTCAAGATTTTGAGTTAGCAGTTGAGCAAATTGCTTTGGCTAAAAGACTAAGGTGAAAGCCATAGGAGAAGGCAAGCTAAAACCCAAGCCTCTCTAGGCTCTAAAATTTTATTAGTTCCCTACATAAGACCTTATTACCACCTTAGTAGACATGTAATGGGTGATGGAATCTTTGGCTGATAGGTTGGCCTAAACTCTAGTCCAACCTCATGGTATTTAAGCTAAAAGAGAAATAAGAGGTAATAAAGTGATGATGCAAAGATGTGTGAGTACCTTAAAGCAACATCCTAGATTCAAGAAAGGAGATGATCCCTTTAAGTGTATGCAGTTAGTTACAAGATTGACCTCTAAGTTAAGCGTTGATAACAAAAGGGTTGTCTAAATGGCAAGGTTCACTTAGACACTTAGGGATATAACATTATTTGAAGACAAGGTAACAAGTAAACTTATACACTAGGACATGGAAGGAGTTTCCCTGATATGTTCTGTGAGTGGACCTTTCCCTTTTAGTACTTGGAAGCAGAAACTAGAAGATTTTGAAAAGTTGCGACAAGACAAAGGCAAAAGTATTGATGAATTCATAGAGGCTTTTAAGGACTTGATCCCTTTTGTGAACAAGTTGCATGACACATATATGAAAAAGAGCAGGGATATGCCCGAAGGCTTCTACCTTATTGCAAGTCTCTCACCACTGTAGCAGAAATGTTTTGCTTTTGTTGCTAATCAATCAAAGGAAATGTAGGTTAGCTTTCTCCTTGGTGATGAGATTATGCAGAGGAAGAACAAGAAAAGTTTGAGAGGGACTAGGTAACTAGTTCAAGATTTTAGTATGAAAGGTACCATTGGCAATAATAATGCAAACATGCCTTAAGACCAAGTTAAAAACTTAGAATATAGGTCCCATTTTTGAAAAAACAAAAGAAAATATTTTAAAATTCAGATATGTGATCTGTAATTTTATATTTTTTTTATTTTCAAGATATTTCTTTACAAATATGTAAAGAAATTAGAAAAATAATTATTTTAAAAATGTTTTTTAGTGTTTTTTTTAAAAAAACATGAAACAGTAAACAACAATTATACTAAAAAATGAAACAGTAAACAACAATGATACCAAAAAAATTGAAACGGTAAATAACAACAATACCAAAATGCTCTTAATTTATTATAATGTTCAATATATAGGAAATACAAAGTGATGGAGAAACAAATTGTAATAAGTAGTAGCCATCTTAGGACAAGAAATCATTAGAACAAATATAATTATACGATAGATTAAAATAAATCACGAAACGTTATTCCATCAGACTGAAGCTTCATAGGTATGAACAGTGATTGGACTCCTCACAGTAATATTGCCATTGGACCACTTCAGTGATGCAGACAGCAACCGCTGACCAGACAAACCTTCACCAGCAACAGTCACATTGAAAGACTGCTTCTCATTTATGGACTTAAAGGTCAGGACTTTAGGCACTACTTCAACCTCAAGTTTTGAACCTGTAGCGACCTCGGCTGTGTATTTGGAGTTAGCAAGGCCAACATTGGTAACTGTTCTGTGAAAACTGATTCTGAAAGGCTTGTTAGGTGGGGTTCTGACGCTCAAAGAAGGGTAATTGAGATCCTTTGGTGAAACCAGCTCAGAAGCCCGAGGACAAGTACTATTATCTCCTGAGATTAATCTGACCTTACGTTCATCATAGCCAGGTAGGCTGCAGAGCAGTTTTATATGGTCTGCTTTATCTGATTCGTACACAAGTCCCGGATTAATAGCTTTCGAAGGATCTATCTGACCGGCTCCATAAGCAAATTCAGCATCTGGGTTTGTAGTAGGTTTCATAGGAGAAGCTGAACGCACAAAAAGGTTTGATAATTTAGTAAGGCATATATAGTTATCATTTACATAAAATCTTGTCATTGTATGGGATTGAGTAGTACCACTGGTTATAATAGCAGATTTGATAGCAGATGGAGACCAATCAAGGTGGAATGATTTGACATAAGCTGCTACACCAGCCACGTGGGGGCAAGCCATGGAGGTTCCAGATAATATGTTGAATTTGCCTTGTCGCTTGTCCTCGGGGCTTTGTGAGGGTGAAATGGGAGGATAGGCCGCCAATATGGCTACCCCCGGTGCACTTATATCAGGCTGCATCACATATGAGCAGCACATGAGAAAATTCATCGTGGGTTATACTTATGGGATAGTTGGGAGATTACATGTACCTTGAGAATATCTGAGACGATCATATTAGGGCCCCGAGAGGAGAATGAAGCAACTGCAGGTGCGGTATCATCCTTAATTGCTGAACTTTTTAATATTTTTGCAACAGGGTTCCTGCAAGGTATGTAAGAAAGAAGTAATTAAATAACAAAAGAATTAGAAAGGACTATTCCACAAATATAAAATCCTCACTTTGTCGTAAGGGCATAGCTCTTCACGTCCTCATGACTGGAAATATCTAAAGGCACTGTAGGAAATGGGACAACAAAAGGAACATCTTCAAGTCCATTTCCTACGATGCTCCCAGCAGCACCAGCTCTTAGAGCCTCAATGTGTCCAGAATAATCATCACAAACTACAATCTTTCCCTTCACCAGACGACTGTCTAGACAACCATCCGAACACAAACTGAAAGAAAACAACAATTCAAAGTGTTATTACTTCTTCTTGCTGCCTATACATTCTGAATTAGATTGATTTAGGCTGTAAAATTCACCGAGCAGAAACTTCCTCGCAAGTAGTTGATGCGTTACTTCCATGTATCAAAGGATAATTTGCTCTATTCAAAGTGAAAGAGTTAATTGATCTCCCCTGTTGTCAATATGAGCTATTCATCAGAATGACTTTCAAGATCATATGAGAATTATGATGAGATAAGGCTTAACAGGGAGGGATAGGAAAAGACAAGATACATACAGTGAATGTCTTTCCATTCCCAAGGACTACTTGGTCGATGATTTTGCGGTCTGTGCTGCTTGCTGCCACCGAGAGTAACCATGGTGCCACACTTGAAATTGTTCTTGGCTGAGGACCACTATTGCCTGCGGAATGGGAGGTAAGTATTCCTTTCGCCAATGCATGAAAAGCTCCAATTGCAATTGGATCCTGGTCAAAAGGCGCTGCATTTTCAAATCCTATTGAAATGGTTATAATGTCAACTCCATCAGCAATAGCATCATCAAATGCTGCCAAGATGTCTGCTCCATTGCACCCATCACCAGCACAAGCTCTATATGCAGCAATCCTTGCAGAGGGAACCCCTCCTCTTGCGGTGCCATTTGCCACCCCAAAAAAGGTAGCATCGTTTATTTGGTTCCCAGCTGCTGTCGAGGCAGTATGAGTGCCATGTCCGTCCTCATCCCTGGCAGAATTAGTTCCAAGCGTGTTTCCTGAGCTATAAGATCGCGCTCCAATTAACTTGCTGTAAAATAAGCAACATGTATTATTTGCCAAGATCAGAATTAAATATATAGTTTAAGAAACTAATAAAAGATATATTTGTGGCTCAGAAAAATTATTAGGTTCTCTAAGTTTAAATTTCAGTTGGAGCATGGTGCACTACGTTCATGTGCAACAGGAGAATGGAATGTTTTACTCAAAGACAGATTAGTATCACCTAAAATAATTTCTTAATTTGATTATATGAGATAAACTTATTTTTACTTGTTGCAAGTGAAATTTCTGCCTCCACTGCAAGTTCCCTTCCACTTCTTGGGAGGAGGACCAAAACCTTTATCATTGAAACTTTCTGATTCAGGCCAGATTCCGCTGTCAATGACACCAACTATAACGTCGCTCTCAGCACTGGGAGTTCCACTTACAGGGCTTTTTAAACCCACGAAGTCCCAAGATCTAGTTGTTTGAAGCTGGAGAGTTGTACTCGGAAAAACTGAGACTACTCCCATCTTGCCTGCATATATGTGTAACATTATGGAATCTCATGCGATAGTCTAGTGCCGCATGAAAGAATTCCCTCAAATTTAGCAGCAAACAAGGGTCTTTTATAGCACTTACTTGCAAGCTTTTCTGCCTCATTTTTAGATAATTTAGCAGCAAACCCACTGAAACTCCTTTTATAACTTGTAACCAGCAAATCTTCTGCAGACCTGGAGAAAAAGAAAAGAAGAAGCAGATTAGAATAACAGTTAAGTCCTTGAAGATTGAAATTGTATGACCGAGAGGTCATACCTGCTGTCAACAACTTGTTGAAGCAAACTAAGGTGGTGAGATGACACTGAGTATTGCCCTTTTGGAATTGACCCCATGTACACTATGTAGAGCTGCAACATGAACATTTCAATTGCAAAGAATATTGCAGTTAGTAAAATTAACAAAGACTTGAGGAAGAACTGCGTATTTTCGCTGTTCGAACGGTATTATTATGCTGGCTCACTAAACAACAGTAATGATTCATAACAACAAACTAACTAATTACTTGCCTTTCTATCATCATCAGCAGATATACAAAATAACATACAAATAAAGTAAGAGAAAAAAAGCAGTAGTGACACTTGATTAACCATTGTTAAATTCCTGAGGGTTTTTTTTTTTTTTTATCAACGAATTCCTGCGATTGAATGACTGAAGATTGCGTTTTTATATTCAAATTTAACTAGAACGAATCTCTTGCACAACAAATTCCAGGTTTATTTCCCTTTCAAATTTTCCAATCAGAATGACCTGTGTCCAAATGAAAAGGATTTGATAGATGCTCCTTCCATATGTGATGAGATACACATCCATAAAAGATACCATATTTAGGAGGTACTGGAATCTTGAAAATGAATACAATTGTACTTTTTGCCGAAATTCATGACAATAAATTTCATATTTAATTCCTCTAGATCAAATGGAACAGGAAACTTTCAGGTTATATTAGGATTTTGTGTTCTACATTACAGGATTCTCCTTGTCACTGACAGGGTATTCTTTTGTGGGTGCCTAAGATTTCCTTCCCAGGATGCTTTAACGAATGAAAACCTTTGCAACCTTCTGAATTTAGTTTCACCCAGCATAGAAACGTTTATTACTGTATTTGGAAATTAACTACCTACGAATGCTCTATATCGCTAGAAGCTATACAAAATTGGTTTTGCTTCCATTTAAGTTTAAAAACAACTGATTCTTTAGCATCTATAACATGGAAGGTAGAATAAAACAAAAGCATTAATTCTTGACCATCATTTTCAAATTTTGATGCAGTAGAAGACGTTGTTTCTGTCTCGTCCTTTATACAAATAATAAACTTGACTTCTATAGGAACATCACAAGATCAAAATAGACACAAGGGTACATCACATGTCCAGAAGTATATGAAATAGATAAATCCACAAATATACATGACAAGTTCATGAAGAAAACACAATAGTCTATGGGAAGCGCTCACGAAGATGTGTAAACATTGTCATCGAGCTTCTCCTCAACCTGTCATGTGTTCTCCTTTTGACCTCTACTATAAGAGTGTTTTTAAACTAATTGTAGGAATTCCACATTGACTTATTTAAAGATACTGTTCGTTTGTTTAATGAACTTGTCTAAGAAAAATATTTTATGAAAAAAAATTTCTGAAGCAAACATTTTCTAAGTAATATACTTTGAGTTTTTAGAAGACACTATTGATTTTCTTTTAATTTGTAAGATTATAATAAAATTTTGATCATAAATATTTTATACTTATACTATTTATTGTTTAATATAAAAAATGCATTAAAAATGAAATTTTTTATAGGTCTCGATTATCATCAATTAACAATAACCTGCGATAGGTGTTGATAGTCAAAGATAATCAGTGATAATAAATACATGTACTTATATGATTTATTTTTCATTTGGATGAGTTTGTCAAAATCCAGAAAATGATTTAATTTTCTTCTTTACTAGAAAAATATTTTCATTGATCAATTTTTCTGAATGTTTCAAACAAAGAAAAATGCTAAAAGTATTCTCTCCAAAAAAAATTTTTGTGAAACAAACAAAACTTTAAAATATCTTACTATTCTTATGTAGATATATCAAAGAAAACACTTAATTTAAAATAAATTTTCATTTTCCTTGTCTTAAATATAACCAAATATATCATCAGAGATATCTTAAATTTTTAAGGTATTTTATGCCCCTATTTGCATAGTTAAATAGAAAATTACCTCATATAATACAATATAAATCACAATTCACTATTAGATCATTAAATAGTAAAGACCCTTCTCCGAAATAGATTGTTTAAGAACTAATAATCTTAACTTAAGCATCATAATGACAAATCAGGAACATCTCTGAGTGGCTTCTAATCTTATTTTTATTGACAAGTATTTTGCTATTGATACAGTGCATGTGAAATCAGATACACAATCTTCATATTTATTTATGTGCATCTCTTAAATTTTTATCTCGCGATTGATTGCAAAGGGTACAAAATTGCAAAATTTATATTATATTGTCATATTTTCAAAAAAAAAAAAAAGATTCATAGCATCATATTGATTTGTAACGGTGGTAAATGGGTGGATTAGAGTTAATATAAATAGGGTCAAAATGAATAAGATGATAAATAAATTTTTTACTCATTTATGATCTATTTAATATTTACAAGGATATTCATACTCACTTAATCATAATTAATTTACATCCACCTATTTGTTCAATTAAAATTTAAATTATTTTAACCTAATTAAATATATTTCTTTTTATTTTAAAAATTTGTATTTATCATTTAAAATTTTAAATATTAATTATTTTTAATTATTTATTGTTTTGTGAGAAAAATTAATAAAACAATAAAAATCCGTTATTTTATAATTAAAATTATTTAATTTTTATATAATTACTTTATATGACTTTAATATCAGATAAAAATAAAAAAGTAATTTTAAAAATCTTTTAAATCTAATAAAAATTTATATTTTATTTAATATATATTATACCATTTAAATCTTTTAAATTTATTATTTTTATTATTAAAAGTATTTAATTCTATGCATAATTAGTTTATATGATTTTAATGTTCAATAAAAAAATAAAAAGATAAATTTTGTAATAATTATTACTATTTTTTTTTAATTCGCCGCTCGATATGGTTGAGGAGGGCTGACGTAAATCCAATTAAAGGCGTCTTAGTGTTTTAGGTAGTATTTTTTGAGCTTTTTCTTTTTTTTTCCCGTTAAGAGCCCTATTCTAGGTCCAAATTAACATCTTGCCAGAGCAGCTGTGTTCATATTTTACAATCAATCATTTTATTTTATTTTTATTTTTTACATAGAATTCTCCATCAAGGGTAGAAAGCGGGAGAGGACAACAGAGAGCCTTAACCTCCCTAAATTAATTTTTATTTTTAAAATTATTTTATTCATTAAAAATATTTTTTTAGTCATTACCTATTCCAAACTTAAAGAATAAATATTATTTTTACTATTTCATAAAAAATATTAATATAATAATAAAAATACTAAACAAAATTTTAATAAATTTAAGATTCTTAACTTTATAATTACAGTTCATTATTTGAGTTAATTGATTAAATATGGAATTTATACTGTATTTATTTAGATAAGTTATAATTATTAGTTAAGAGTTAGTGTGAGAAAAAAATTTTTTTAAATAAATAAGTATCCTTATCTAATTTATATTTATTCATATATTAATAAAATTAAACGAGTTATAATTTTTTAATATTTGTTAAAAAAATAATTAACCCATTTACCATCAATATCTCATTTAGAAAGTAAGTAGATAAATAGATATGGTATGTGCGTGAGTTGGCTGTTGTGTCTGATAGGTGTGAAGATGGCTGAAGGAAATGGCAAGGTTTAAATAGGACGATCGAGGGGAACAGATAAAAGGGTTGGATCACGGGCAGGTGACTTGAGAGATGTTTGTAGTAGGGGTGATCCGTTTGGTTCTGAACTTATTATTTAAAATCAGATTAATAATCGATTATTTGAAAAATAAATGAATCGATATCGAGCTAAATTAAAAAAATATTCATCTTGAATTGAATCAATTTTCAGTTTGATTCAATTCGGTTATTCAAATATTTTGAATTTTTTTAAAAAATTAAATTTATAAAAAAATAGAGTATATATATATATTAAAAAATAAAATTTCTACATATATATATGTATATATACATAAGTATTTAAAAATTAAATACACAATAATTAAAAATAAATACATATATGCTTCTGTATTAAAAGTTAAATTACAAAAAATAGTTTATATATATATATATATATATGCATATATGTATATCAATATTTAAAAATTAAAATATGTAATTAGAAAAAAATATATATATGCATATGTATTCAAAAATTAAAATTACACAAAAATATTATATATATATATATATATATATATATATATATATAGACACACACACACACACACAAAAACATACACACACATCAGTTCTAGATAACAGTTTGAATCGATTTAGTTTAGTTCGGTTATCGGATTAGATAAAAATGAATAATTAATATCATTTTGAATTACTATTACTGTTTAGATCGGTTTGGTTATTTTCAGTTATTTTTTATTCAATTAATCGGTTCAATTCGATATATGCATGATTTGTGCTTACCCCTGGTTTGTAGAGAACCTCTAAGATACTCTAATTATTCACTCAAAAAAAAAACACTCTAATTATAGTAATTTTATAGATAATTAAGTAAAACCATATTGAAAGTTATGTAAAAAAAATAAACAATTTATATATAAAATTTTTTTTGTATTTTTTATATTTACTGTGCATAAAAAAATTGATCAATAAAAAATATTTTTTTAATCAATAAAAAATAAGTTATTTTAAAGAAAAATGTAATGTTTTGAAAATCAGATCAAACTGATCGATCACACTAATAAAACTAAGAACCATACTAATAATAAGTTCAATTAGGTTTGGTTTAATTTTCAACATAATTTTATATTTTTAATTATTATAAATATATTTATATATTTAATATTTTTAAATTTATTTTCATAATATTTTTTAAATTTATTTTTTATTAAATCAATTGAACAGGACGATCAAACTAACTGAATCGAGAATTAATCAGCTGACCGGTTCACTGATTAATCTGGTTTTAAAAACATTGAAAAATGATTTCCTCTATTTAAATGAGAAAGTCATTTTTTGAATTTTAACAAATTTATCTAAATAAAAAATAAATCATATAAATACATACATTTATTATTACTAGTCATCTTTGACTGTTAACACTTATTATCAATTGTTGGTTGTTTGCGATCACTAGTGATTGGTGAGACGTATAAAAATTTTTATTTTTAATATATTTTAGATTAAATAGTAAATAATATACATCTAAAATTTTTTATAATCTAAATTTTATTATAATCTTATATATCAAAATTAATATTTTATATTATATTCTAAATACTAAAAAATATTTTTTAAAAAATATTTTTTACATAAAAAAATATTTTTTATATAAATTATTTTCTATAAAACAAATAAAGTTTTAACATGAAAGTTTTTATATTTTTATTTTAATATATAATTCTTACTCTATATATAATTTTTAATATATAAGAATTAATGAAGTTATAGAAGGGAAATCGCCAAGATATTCCACCTTCGGTTATAGAATTAATGACTGTTGATCATTTACCTTTGTGATTTCTATTCTTTTCCTTGTGACCGTACGAAAAGCAAATGCTATATATCGTATGCTGTTTTATAATGAATCCTGTAGATTTTTCATTTTAGAACATATTTGGATGGTAGAAACTCCAATCTCGTAATTTTTTAAAATTTTTTAAATAATTATAAAATTTTTATTATAAAATAATTTTATATGAAAAATATTGTTAAAGTAATAAAAGATTTTATATAAAATATTAAATAAATTACATATATATTTAAAAATTTTACATATTAAAATTAACAATAATATTATTTAATTGTTAGTTTTCATTGCTGAATATTTTGTATAATTTTTTAAAATCTGAATAATAATTGCTTAAGCCAAGGATAAATAATTAATAAGCAGTATATATAACTTAAAATTTTATATAAAAATGTCATGTAATTTTAAAACATGTGAATAATAATTATATTTTCTTATGTAATTTATCTATATAAAAGTTGCTAGTCAGAAAAAAAATTTAGACAGAAAAGTTTATAGAACTTTTTTAAATTAACAATAATAACCTTAAGTTATCAATTTTAATTGGATGGATAATATTTTTCATAAAACTAATTATTAGTCCAAACTTTGAAATTTATGATAATTTAAAATAATTAAAATAATAGACAAAGATATTTATATTTTTTAAATAGTATTATTTTATTGTTAAATTTTTAAAAATTAAAATATCTATATCTAATTAATAAAAACTTTTTTGAACATAAAATGGTACATAACTTTTTCAAAATTGACAATAATAACCTTAAGTTATAAATTTTAATTGAATGGAAAATTTTTTATAAAATTAATTATTATTTCAAGGTTGAAATTTATGATTATTAAAATAACTTAAATATCTCTGCTAAATATAAAAATGGAAAATTAAAAAAATTGAATATAAAAGTGTATAGAACTTTTTAATTGACTATAATTTATGATTTTTAATAGGATGGATAATATTTGTAAGTATTAGTTCAAACTTTGAAATTTATGATTATTTGAAATAAATAAAATAATGGATAAAGATGTTTGTATTTTTAAGTTAGTATTATTTTATTTTTAAAATATTTAAAATTAAAATATCTATATCTATATATTATATATGAAAGTGGCAAACTATGAAAAACTTTTTTAGACATAAAAGGATATATAACTTTTTTCGATTAATAATAATAATAATCTTAAATTATAAATTTTTATTGGATGAATAATTTTCTTTTACACAACTAATTATTAGTTCAAACTTTGAAATTAATGATTATTTAAAATAGCTGAAATATTTATAGAATATATAAAAGTAGTTAATTAGGACATACAGGTATACATACCTTTTTAAATTGAGAAGAATAATTTTAACTTATAAATTTTAATTGGATGGACAATATTTCTTTATAAAACTAATTATTAGTCTAAACTTTAAAATGTATGATTATTTAAAATATCTATACTATAAATAAAAGTAGTTAATTATGGAAAGCTTTTTTAAATATAAGTATAAAAAACTTTTTAAATTAATAATAATAATCTTATGCTATAAATTTTAGTTGGACAAATAATATTTCTTTATAAAAATAATTATTAGTTTGAAATTTAAATTTATGATTATTTAAAATAACTGATCTACACTATATATAAAAGTAGCTAATAAGAAAAAACTTTTTTTAACATTAACGTGCATAAAATTTTTTAAATTGATAATAATCATCTAAGTTATAAATTTTAATTTGATGAATTATATTTCTTTATAAAACTAATTATTAATTCAAACTTTGAAATTTATGATTATTTAAAATAACTGAAATAATGAATTCAAATATTTATATTTTTAAGTTATTGTTATTTTATTTTTAAGATATTTAAAATTAAAATATCTATATCTACTTAAGAAAAACTTTTTTGGATATAAAAGGGTATATAACTATTTTAAATTGATAATAATAACCTTTAGTCATAAGTTTTAATTGGATAAATAATATTTTTTTATAAAAATAGTTCTTAAGAAAAACTTTTAAATTTATGAATATTTACAATTATTGATATATTTCTGCTATATACAAAATTAGCTAACTAGAAAAATTTTTTTGTCATAAAAGTGTATAGAACTTTTTAAATTAATAATAATAACTTTAAGATATAAATTTTATTACGATAAATTATAATTTTTTATGAACTAACTATTGGTTCAAACTTTAAAATTTATGATTATTTAAATTAACTAAAATAATGGATAAACATGTTTACATTTTAAAGTTAGCGTTATTTTATTTTGAAAATATTTAAAAATTAAAATATCTATAGCTATATACTATATAATAAAGTGGCTAAATAAGAAAAATATTTTTGGATATAAAAGAATATATAACTTTTAAAAATTGATAATAATAAACTTAAGTTACAAATTTTAAGTGGGTGAATAATATTTTTTATAAAAATAATTAAAAAATTTTTAACATAAAAAGTATATAAAACCTTTGAAATTGTTTAAATTATAAATTTAAATTGGTTGGATGACTTTTTTTTATAAGACTAATTATTAGTTTAAACTTTAAAATTTATAATTATTTAAAATGATTGAAATAATAGATAAAAATATTTTATATATTTAAGTTAGCATTATTTTATTTTTTAAAAATTTTTAAAATTAAAATATTTATATCTATATTTTATATATAAAAGTGGTTGACTAAGAAAATTTTTTTGCATATAAAATAGTATATAATATTTTTAAAATTGACAATAATAATATTAAGTTATAAATTTAATTGGATGATCATATTTTTTTTATAAAACTAATTATTAGTTCAAACTAAATTTAATTGGATAATAATAATATTTTTGGATATAAAAGTGGTTGATTATTTGACATAATTTAAATAATAGATAAAAGTATTTATATTTTTAAGTTAGTGTTATTTTATTTTTAAAATATTAAAAATTAAAATATCTATATCTATATACTATATGTAGAGGTGAGAATTTTTGACTGGATCTGAATCCATCAAAAAAATGGAACTCAGACTTGATCTCGACCTAAGGCAAACGCAAAATGACCCGAATCCTCAACGACTCAAAACTTTTTCGATTGGGTTGAGTCGAGTGAGGTTCAGAAAGAAAATTGTTATTACTAAATATATATAAGGTAGAATAATTAAAATAAAAAGAAATAAATTTATTTGAAAATAATGTTTAGGTTATTTAATTAAATTTAAATTTTAAATTCAAATTCAAATTTAACTTTGATATTATTTAAAATATAATGAAATTTTTATATTTTAATCAGTTTATTAATTTAACTTTGCCTTTTTATGTGTCTAAATTAAAATTTATTTTTTATTATGATAAATTATTTATTGTGATAAAATAATTTTATCATAATTTTTAAATTATTTAATTCCATTATAAATATTATTATGATAATATTACTTATCTTTATATGTAATCTGGTAGTCAATATATTGTGACAAAACATTATAATAAAAGATTATATGTCATAATTTATCTTATATACTCATTTATTATGAAAAAAATTTTGAGTTAAAAATTTGTGGCTTAATGATTAAAAAGATTCAAACATTTTTGCGAATATTTAATTGTATCTAAAGTTTTTAATTGATTACACCATAATTTGATGAATTGGGTTCAATTGTACCCTAAGTCAAAATTAACATTTTAATTGACACTTATATTTTTTTAATTAGTTCAATTAAATTCAACATTAAATTTAAATCTTACTAAGATAATATTTTTTATTTTTACTCAATTTGAATAATTTTTCACTAAAATATCTAAATTTTATTTTTATTTTAGTTGACAAATAAATAATTTTATACTAATTTTATTTAAAATTATAAATTTTATTTTTATATATTTAAATAATAAATTAATCAATCCTTAATATTTATTTTAAGGATAAATTTTTTGAGAATATTTAGATTCATATCATGTAATTGATTCTTTAAATAGTTTAAATAATTTATTATTTAAAATATATAAATTATTTTTTTTAAGGAGAGAATGAAAGAAAATTTTTTAAATGAGAAATTGAGAAATTTCTGAATTACAAATTTTTAGATTTAAATATAAAATTATCAAATAAAGTATATAATAAATTTAATTAATTAAAAATGAGATTAAATTGAATAAAAATAAAAGTATCATCTTAATGAAACTCATGTAATTGATTTTTTAAATATTTCTCTTAACAAATTATGAAAAAATATCGCATAAACGATAAAAAAATTCAAATGGATATTTTAAAAATGACCCGACTTGTAATATCAATTTTAAGTGTAAACTTGAATATGATTCAAAATTCTTTTTGCATGCATGACTTGATGTGAGACTCGAACTGGTCTGAAACTCAATGTCACAACCCGACCCAAAACGATTCTACCTAAAATAACCTGACCCGACTTACCTGTCACCTCTAAGTCTATATGTAAAAATGGCTAACTAAGAATTTTTTTTATATAAACTAGTATATAACTTATTTTAAATTGATAATAATAACCTTAAACTATAAATTTTAATTAGATTAATACCTTTTTTTATAAAACTAATTATTAGTTCAAACTTTGAAATTTATCATTACTTAGAATAACTGAAATATATAAATTATATATAAAAATGGCTAACTAGAAAAAAAATTTTGGATATAAAAATGTATAAAACTTTTTTAAGTTGACAATAATAGCCTTAAGTTATAATTTTAATTAAATGGATATTTTTTTTTATGAAACTAATTATTAGTTTAAACTTTGAAATTTATGTCTATTTAAAATAACTAAAATAATGGATAAAAATTTTTATATTTTTAAGTTACTGTTATAATATTGTAAAATATTTAAAAATTAAAGTATCATAGTTATATATTATATATAAAAGTAGCTATCTAAGAAAACTTTTTCGGATATAGAAAGATTTATAATTTTTTTAAATTGGTAATAATAACTTTAAATTATAAATTTTAACTGAATGAATAACATTTTTTTTACAACTAATTATTAGTTCAAATTTTAAAATTTATGATTATTTAAAATAATTAAAATGATAGATAAAAATATTTATATTTTTAAGTTACTATAAAATATTTAAACTTAAAATATCTATACCTATATACTATCCATATTATATATAAAAGTAACTAATTAATGAAAACTTTTATGAATATAAAAGGGTATATATGTTTTTTACATTGATAATAATAACTTGAAGTTGTAAATTTTAATTAAATGAATAATATTTTTTATAGAACTAGTTATTATTTCAACTTTGAAATTTGTGATTATTTGAAATAACTAAAATAGTGGATATTATTTCAATATTTAATATTTGTGATTACTTAACATAACTAGAATAATGAATAAAAGTGTTTATAGCTTTAAATTAAATAAAAAACTAATTAATTACTACAATTCTTTATTATTTAAATTTAAAAATTATTTATATTCATTTATAAATATTTTTCTCTCTTTATCTATTTTTTTGTACGTTGTATGTATGTGTGTACATATATGTCTCCTTTTCGCCGACAAATGTATATATCGATGGTTTTTAAGGTTTACTGACGATTCTTTCTGTCGGTATCTATGTTTTTTTCCTGTAGTGATTAGGCTTATTCTAAAACTAGTTTCTTCACAACTAGGACTGCCTATGATGATATTTAGATGGACTGTTGGAATAAGGAGGAGCGATTAGTGCTGAGCATTCGGTCGGTTCGGTTCAAATCGAACCGAATTTATAAAAATCGAATAGATCGAATTTAGTTTAAATTCAAGTCGAATCGAACCGAAAATTAAGATAAATTAAAGTAAACCGAACCGGAAAAAATCGGTTTGGTTTTCGGTTTTGAGCTTAATGGGTTGTTGGGCTTTTTTTTATCTTATATAAAATAATTTATTTTTAGTTTTTTAAACTCAAATTAAAAAAAAATCCCACAAATTCGGTTTATTCGGTTTTCTCAATTTTAAACCGAACCGAACCGAAAACCGAATTTTTTTATTTTTTTAAACCGAACCGAATTTACTTTAAAACCAAACCAAATAGACCAAATTCATTCGGTTCGATTCGATTTTTCGGTTTCGGTTCGGTTTTGCTCACCCCAGGAGCGATATTGAAGTTTGGTTTGGCATTGGAGACGGCTATGCATGGCTTTTTATTAACAAATGTTTAACTTAAAAGAAGACATGTATGTGATGATGCTTTATGTGACAGATATGGTGTTGCCGATGAAAATGGATTACACATACTCAAAGATCGCTGGTTTGCAAGGATGGTCTGGGAGAAATTAATTCCAGTTCAATATCAAGGTACTTTCTTTTCTTTAGACTTTAAAGGAATGGTTGATGAGTAATAATTTGACCAACAAATTAAAAATTGATTCTGATTTGGATTGGAGCTTTGCGTTTGGGGTCACTACGAAATAAATAAGATATGGGGACATAATTGAGGGACATTATGTAACTTAATTTTGTTCTATTTAATATTAGTACTTTTTGTATTCTTAATTCATTTTATATATAATGACTATTAGATTTAAAATATTAATTTTAATATATGTTTTTATTTTTAATTTATTTATTTTATGCACTTTATATTTATTTTTTAATATAAATAAATAATCTTAGATAATTATATAATTATATATATATATATAATTCTATAATGATTAATTAATATTTATCTCCAAAATTATTCTCAAAGGTTTAAGGATAAAAAGTATTCCTTAAATACATAATGACAATTCACATTTGAAAAATACTAAATGTATGACGATTGTTCCCTAAAAATTATACATGAAAAATATATTCAAAAGTCTAGCTATGAGTAACGTCCCCAAAGGTCAATAAATTTGGGACAATTGATGTCTCTAAAAATATGAAAATGACTAATGTCACAAATCTTAGGAGACGATTGATATATTTCTTAAGAGACAATTGATGTACAATAATAATAAATGTTGGAGACAATTATTTAAAAATAATATAGTATTTTCTCTATATATTAAATATATTTCTTAATCACTATAAAAATATCTTAATGGACTTATATTTTATACTTATAAGTAAAAGGATTCATAGCTATTATATGTTATAACCAGAACAAACAGCAGATTTGACATATCTATTATTAAAAAAAAAAAGAAAAAAGTTAAATAAGGATATTTATGGATTAGCAGACAGATATAATAATTGTATCATAATATTATTATACATACTTATTAATGAAATAATACATAATCTGATAGAGCTTCATCCATGAGAGCGTCATGTTTTACACATTAGAAATCTTGTTTTATTAATACTTATTAATGATCATTAGAGACATAATAATTGTATCTTACAGTGAAATTGATAATATCAACATTAGAAAGTGATATAAAAAATCTAAACCGTGATTTAGCGTCGATCACACCTTTTTCTTATCTTAATATTAATCTCTCTGCTGTACATGTGCTCCTTATTAAAAAATTTTTTATACTTGATTAATTAATTAATCAAAGACGTGACATAGCAAGAATATGCTCATGAGACTGAGGACTATAACCTCCAATTTCCTGGTTGACTAGAATCCCTTTCTCTGGTGTACCAGTCTTTTTGCTGGGTCTTTGCTTGGGGACGTCAAAAGTCTGCGCCAAAGTTCTCAACTGGAATTTTTGAATTTTTCCGGTTGCCGTCTTGGGTAGCTCCGGCACGAACTCTATCTTCTTTGGAACCATGAAACCTGGAAGATTTTTCCGGCAGTAGGCTATAATATCACCTTCTTTAACGTCATCCGTTTCTCCATTCGGATTCTTTTTAATGGCCACGAAAGCACATGGACTTTCCCCCCATCGAGGGTGAGGCATTGCCACCACCGCTGCCTCCAAGATTCTTGGATGCCGGAAAAGTACAGATTCCAATTCGACGCTGCTGATATTTTCACCACCGGATATAATAACATCCTTTGATCGATCTTTAATTTCTAAGTAACCATCTGGATGGATCACTCCAACATCCCCTGTTGCGAACCAGCCATTCTTGAATGCTTTAGCAGTAGCGTTGGGATCTTTGAAGTACCCTTTCATGATGCTGCTTCCTTTCAAGACTATCTCTCCCATTGTTTTCCCGTCTCGAGGAACACTAGTCATTGTGCTTAGATCCTTCACATCAACATCAGCAAGAGTTAGGATACTAATCCCTTGCCTCGCCTTGAGTTTCGCTTGATCATCCCTTGACAACTGGTTCCACTTGTCTTGCCACTCGCACACCAGTGCTGGTCCAGTGGCCTCCGTCAACCCATATGCATGGGTTACAAGGAAGCCTAACGATTCTATCTTTTCAAGCAGTGAAGCCGGCGGTGGTGCACCACCGGTGAGTACTTGGACTGGAGAAGTTATTTTGAGGCGCTCATGACGTTTAGCCTCAAGAAGGATGTTGAAAACGATGGGTGCGCAGCACATGTGAGTCACCTTATGGAGAGAAATGTTTCGGTACATGTCGTAGGTGGTGGTGTTGCGCAGACAGACGTTGGTTCCACCCCTTGCAGCGACTCCCCAGGTGAAGGTCCAGCCATTGCAGTGGAACATAGGAAGGGACCAAAGATAGATAGGCTCACTTCCCATTTCCCAGCCGAGAATTAGGCTCAGGGTGCTTAGATAAGCACCTCTATGGCTATACACAACTCCTTTAGGCTCTGAAGTTGTACCAGATGTGTAGTTCAAGGCTATAGGGTCCCATTCATCTTGAATGGTGTCAGGAATATGGTTAGGATTACCCTTGAGGACAAGCTGTTCATACTCCAACTCACCTAACCGGACAGCTGTAGGCGAGTCAATGTCATCAATGACAATGACTAGTGGAAATCCAGATTCGGACGAGACACATTCATGATTGTCACCTATCAGTAACCGGAGAGCTTCTCGAGCCAAAGGAACGTACTGGTAGTCCACAAAGAAGACCTTGGCTTCAGAGTGGCGGAGAATGGTGGCTATAGTTTTGACATCTAGCCTAATGTTGATGGTGTTCAGGACTGCCCCAGCCATGGGCACAGCAAAGTGCATCTCATACAGAGCTGGAACATTTGGAGCCAGAACCGACACCTGCAGTAAAACATAACAATTTTAAGACGAGACAAACATGGGCATATAGGATACGATAATGGTAGAAGAAGTAATAGACAGACAACCCACCATTAAACTATCAAACCAATGAAAAAAAATCATTTATACAGAAGAGGATATGAACTTACAACGTCGTTTTTGACAATGTTCAGGGAGAGGAGAGAGGCAGCTAGACGGCGGCAACGTTGGTACGTTTGCCTCCAAGTAAAACGTGTGCCCTCATATATAATAGAGGTGCGGTTGGGATAAACTGCATCAGCTCTCTTCAAGAATGTTAATGGGGTAAGAGGAACATAATTTGCCTCACATTTTGGAAGCTTATCCATTGTTTCAAGTATCTATTTGCTCAGGGAGAGATATAGAGAGCGGGACGGAGACAGAGGTATATTATGTGCGTGGGTTGGCTGCTGTGTTTGATAGGCGTGAAGATGGCTGAAGGAAATGGCAGGGTTTAAATAGGAGGGTTAAGGAGAAAAGATAAAAGGGTTGGGTCGTGGGTGGGTGAACCCCGAAAGCGATATTTTAAGAGTAAATATCTTCTTTATATTAAGTATTTTGAAAAATTTATCAATAGAAAATAATTTCTAGTTAATAAAAAATTAAGCCATTTTTAAATAAAATAATTTTCTCTTTTCAAATGAGAAACTCATTTTTGAATTTTAAACAATTTCTCTAAATAAAAAATAAATCACATAAATGTATATATTTATTAGTACCAACCATCCTTATATAGACATAAGATCATCAGTAGCTAATGGTTAATCAATAATCGATAAAACTCATAAAATTTTTATTTTTTATATTAAATATTAAATAAAATAATATAAATTTGTTGCGTTTATAGTTTAAATTTTATCATAACCTTATAAATTAAAATTATAATGTATTCTAAATACCAAAAATTATATTTTTAGAAAATATTTTTCTTACGTAAATTATTTCCTATAAAATAAATGGAGTTTTAATGTAAAAATTTTACATATTTATCTTAATATATAACTTCTATTCAATTTATAATTTCTAATTTATAAATATCAACAAAGTTATATCATAAAATATTCTAATTATAGTGCTCAGAAGCACTCTAGAAATTATCAGGAAAAGATGATGGCTTCCTCCGCTGGGAAGGTTTATCGAAGGGAAATTGCCAAGATATTCGACGTTCACTAGGAATTTTAATATGAGACTATTGACCATTTCCTTGTGTTATTCCTATTCTTTTACTCGCATTGCCTGTATAAAGCCTTTTAATGGTTTTCAGGCTGACGGGACGTGGAGGCCGCTTGACTTTCCCACTTCGCCATGTATCTTACGACAACCCACCATGTTTTGTTGCATCCAAATAAAGTTTTTATTACTATTAAAGTTATTTAAATGAAAAAAATTATTTTTTATAAATATAAAAGTAAAAGAAAATAATTAAAATAAAAAATAAATCATAAACCATAAAGAAAAGATTAATGGGACTCATAGATGCTATAGATAGGGTTGGCTATTATCCAGTTTGAATAAAAAATTAAATTAAATTGATCAATTCAATTTGATTTAATTTAATTAAATTTAGAAATTGATTTTATTTGATTTAACTAAATTTAAAAATTAGTTTGACTTGATTTTTTATTACAAAAATTTAGTTAATTTAGTTCAATTTAATTTTGATTTTATAAAATCAAATTGAGCAGAATAAATTAATTTTTTTGTAAAAAAGATTTTTTAAAAAATAAATAATATAAATATAATTTTTATCTAAAACTACATCTCATATACTCTATATATATAATTAATATCAAATAAATTTTATTTATATATAGAAAATTAAAATAATATAATTTATATTAAAAATTTCCAAAAAAATTATAAAATTTTAGTTAAAATTAAATCAAATTAATTAAACTGAAGTAGATTAGATTTGATTTAAATCAATTTATAAAAATTTTATTTCAATTATATTCTTATATATTTAGAATTCGACTAATTTGATTTTATTGAAAATTAAGTAGAATTAAACTTAACCAAATCAAGCTAAACGTACTGAGGAAGAGCTTTAGCTATAGACTTATAAGAATGTGAGTGGGCCCTATACCATGAGAACACATAAATTAAATCCATAAGGAAGTCCTTACAACTTTTATTATTATTATTATTATTTTTATTTATCGTGGGCCATCGAGCAACCTCGCATGCTTCAGATGTGAGAAAGTCCTCACAAGTTTTCTTCTTCTCCACTGATTCTACTGATAATTTATATTCACACATTCGCTAACTACCTAATGTTTGGAAGAATTCATTTAATGCAAAACTCAGAATACATTTTAACCACATATCTGTGATCTTTTGAAGTTATTTACTAGTTGTATTTCTCTATTTTGAATATCTTTTTACAATATAAATATATATTATTTACATAATTGAAATAAAAAGAAAAATTATAAATTTTTAAAACTTTAAGAATGATTAATCTAATATTTTTTTATATCAACTTCCAATATTTAATATTATTTAATTATCAACAAAAACTAAATATGTCATAATTAAATATTTTATAATTATTTTAACCTTAGTTTTTATCAATATATAAGAAGAAAAAAGTACAAAATTTTGAAATTCTAAGAAACTAGAAAAATTAAATATTACTATTAAGAGTTTTAAGTAGTTTCTAAAACACAAAATTTGAGATCATCTGTCAAATAAAAAGAGTAATTTTCTTCATGTACTATGTTGTTTTACCTCATATATGTACTATGAATGAAGTTGTATAATTCAGTGACTTATGGTGGTGATGATGATTTGGGTTAGGGAAAGTGTAGATGTCGTTCTAAGGTCTTGTTTATTTTATTTTATTTTTTAAAAACATATTACACAATTTAATCAGTTTTCATATCAGTTTATTTTACATATCTAAAATAGTTTCGATGCAGTAATAATAATTTAATAAATCGTATTTGATATAAATTTGAAAGTACATAATATTAACATTAATGAATCGCTTTTAAAATTTGGTTTATACATTTTCTATAACTATAAAAATAAACCAAACATCATCTTGGAGTAATATTAGGGTTCACATCACAATCTCACCCCAGAGCGATATCTATCACCATTCTTTCCATGAGTCTATCTCAAATGGGCTTTGCAGCCGTAAATAAATGCATAAGGGAAACATGATTCATGAACATGCAAATAATTTCACTGACTAAATTTGGTGTATTTAATTCAGGCCCCAAAAATGCCAGAATAATTTGCATATTGATCAAAAAAATTTTAATTCATAGTTAATGTGTATTCTTTCATGAAATTACTTTAATTCAGAAAGAAAATTGTTCAAATGTAGATAGACTATTACTCAAGGAAGAAATTTGCATATTGATTGAAAAATTTTTAATTCATAGTCAATGTGTATTCCTTTATGAAATTACATAAAAATTGTTCGAAAGTAGATATACTATTACTCAAGGAGGAAATAGTTAACAAACTTCTCCGGTCTATTAATCTATACCATGGTCGTGCTTTTCATATTTGATCAACAAATTAAATATATTAGCAAATAACTTGAATTTTCTTTTTAATTATTTGTCAACTTGAGAAAATAATAGTTGTGTCAAAGTAAATATAATATTAATAATAACAACTTGAATTTTTCAAATTTCAAACTCGCAATTTGAAATTTTTAAAAACAACATTAATGTTATGAAATCAAAGAAGACATAACAACTCTTGTTTTTTTTTCAAAAAAACTTTCTTATGGAGTCACTTGATATAAGTTAAAAAAATTATGTAAAAAAAATTCTTTAATGTGTTTAATTGTGGAATCTTTATGTAAAATTAATTTAAAAATAATAAACTCTTATGTTTGATTTTAATGAAAATGATATATTCTCAAAAAAGTTTAACACCTAAGGTTTTAGGGCTTTTTTTTTTTTTATTATTATCTTAAAGGTGGGAAATTTGCATTTTCATTAAAAATAATAATTTTTTATATAATTTGAACTCGACTTAAAACGAAAAAAAAAAAAAAAAAACTTGAACATTTTAAGGTTAAATCTTAACTGACCTTGACCCGATCAAATAGTTGACTCTTCCAATATAAGTTATTAGGATTTCATCTAAAAATAATTCAAATTTTACTTAATGTAAATGAATATTTAAATTTTTTTAAAAAATAAAAATTACAAATTACTCGATTTAA
This sequence comes from Omphalea diandra, assembly GCA_949677035.1. Taxonomy (NCBI): domain Eukaryota; kingdom Viridiplantae; phylum Streptophyta; class Magnoliopsida; order Malpighiales; family Euphorbiaceae; genus Omphalea; species Omphalea diandra. The sequence continues at coordinate 28,951 of CATIWR010470318.1, read as the reverse complement.
GTTAAAATCTAAAAAGACTCAAATTTTCTTATATATCTCAACCCAATAAATAACCTGAAATCCAAGCGAAGTGAATTTTTCAAGAGAAATTGAACATAAAATTATTCAAACTTGAAAATTATCTGAATCTAAAATTACTTCAACCTAAATTTAAATCCTGCTATTATAAGAAAATTTAAGAAAAATAAACAAATATTTTATATATTGAATGTGTCATAGAATAATATTTTTTTTTCAACTTTACCGTCTGAATAAAATTATAAATTCAATTTTCACAACTTTATTTTTTAAAAAATAAAAATCCTCCAATTTCGCTATTGTTTTTTTTTTTTTTTGCTCATTTATCTTCTTCATTAGATGAAAGTAAGATGACTGAATTAACATGTAAATTAATATATAAAATAATCACAATTTTTTCTTTTAGTTATTATAAATATTTTAAATTAAATAAGATGACGTGATAATTATGAATTTACTTGTCAAATAATGAGACGACAAATGGTGAAGCTCCGGTCTTTAAAATGGGATGAGCACTAAGAATAAAGTCTCGTTGAATTAAGGATAAAATATCTGGCCCAGCTCTGAGCTAGAAGAACACTGGACCCCAAGAACTTAAATGGTAATGACATCTAACAAAATTCTATTAATCAACAGAAGAAACTAAGCAAATTGAGGCTGTGGAGAACTGACTTGGAAGAAATCTGGGCGTAATTTCCAAGAGCTTTTGACTGTAGACTGATTTCGCTTTAAACAATTTTTCTTTAATGGGAATGAAGAATAAACACAGCTGAGCACTTTTCTTGTCTCCTGTCGTGTTTCTTTCTCGTGAAGTTGATTGCTTGCGTTTTGATTTTACATTCTCTTTGTCGCTCTCTCCATAACCTATTGAAATCTTATCATGCAAGTTTAAAGGAATTAGAACTTTGGTTATTAATACAAACTTACCATGTAATGTATGTTTAATATTAGAAAATCAAAGAGAGATTTCTTAGAAATTACACATAAAAGAGAGATTTCCTAGAAATTACAAATAGGTTGGATGGGATCATGTTATTTTCAAATTATATTTCTTAGATGGATTTTGATGATAAATTATCGAGTCAAAATTACAAAAAAGAACCATGTTTAGGTTTCGAGTCGATTTGAATTCCTCATAATTTTATTTTGAAAAATAAAAATATTTCATTTGATTTTTAAAAAAATTAAATATTTTTAATAATTTAAATTAAGTCATTCAAGTCGATTTATTAGGTTAATAAATATACAAGTGAAGTTAAATCATATTGGATTTGATGGTTGCCCTCAAACTTTTTAAAAAATCTTTTTAATTATAATTTTGCGTAAATATTTTTTTCACCCTAATTAAAAATATTTTACAATTTAACCCTTTTAAAATTTTTAAAACTCTTTAATTTTATATATTTTATCAATAAAATTTTTCTACATCCCTCAAAATTTTAAATTTATATATATTATTAAAATACAAAATAAATAATAAAGAGTAAAAAACATATCTTGTAATTTATTATTTTTTTAATCTGAGCTTGAAGTTTAATTTATATCAAACTAATACCATGTATTATGTGTGGTTAGTTAGATAAAGATTATGCACTATTAATTCTGATGACATGGCATAATTATGCGGCTTTTTTTAATTTTCTTTTACAACATGTCTTGAATGGACTATTTCCCAGATCACCTTCTTTCTTTTTTCTTTTTTTTTTTTTCTTTTTTGCTAAAAAATATCAAGCCAAATCAAATCCTTAAATTCAACCCGTTTATCTATACTACAACTGTTGCTCATCATCGTCTTCATATGGTAATCAGTCAGCTACGTGTATCATCTTCATCAATCTTGCATATCACCATTTACAAAAATAAAAAAAAAAAAAAAAGTGCAGTCTTTAACTTCATCAACCCACCAACAATAACAAAGTATTTTCTATTAATTTTTTCTTTTTTTCTTTTGTCTCAAACCTTAAAAATCTCTCTTTTCTCTTTATTTCTTTCAATTGCTAAAATTGAATCCTTTTATATTCTTTCCTTCTCAATTTCAATCCATTCAAATTTTGAATTGAATTCGTATATGACAAGTATTTGCTTAGGAGATATTTATTTAGAGTCTTCTCTGAGATATATGGGTCCCCATTCGACTCGACTCGGGCTAAAGGTCATAGTGGCAGTGGGGTGGTGGCGCATCTATATTAAATGGCTTTAACAGTAGAAAGAGATTGAAGGGGAGCAAAGGTTGAAAAAATTCATGTTTTTGGTCAATAATTAGATGTAAATATGGAGAAAAAATAAATGAAAATATCAGTTGATGCCTGCACTAATAGTTATATATATATATATATATATATTTTTTTTTTGGCTTGATTTTCTTGTAATTTTGAGGCTTTGACAAATGGGACCTTAATGCATTTGAATGGTATAGATAGGTGAAATTGAAAGGTTAGAGTTTTTTGTCATGTAGTTGTTGCAACTAAATAAAGGTTAGTTTCCTTTTTTTTTTTTTTAAAGAAAATTTTGGTCTTCATATCCATTTTCTTATTTATCTGGCAATCAAAGAATTAGATATTTAAATTATTTTTCCTTCCTTTTTTGTTTAGTTGTTGATGTGCCAGCTTATTTGCACAAGTGAGTTTCATAAGTTGATGTATTTTTGAAAGATAACAATAAAAAAAAATTTATATTAGCATGCTACATTTATTAATGGTATAACAATATAAGACACTATTTTGATATAAATTAAATTTCAAAATCTAAATTCAAAAAAAAAAGTCAAACTATATAATACTTTTTATATTTTTCTTAAATATTATTTAATTATAAAATATAAATAATAAGTAATAATTTTATTTTTTTAAAAAAATATATGTATTCATTCTTCATAATACAAATCTTGATTCTCATCTCTTTTGGCACGCTCAATGGTACAATCTCTACCTCTTCTATTCAAAGTACAAATCAAATCTCATAACATGCAATCCAATTTAATTTTTCCACAAATGAAGAATATTGTTCGCAAGAGTACTCAACCGAAGGCTTGAACTGCTTTCACTATTGAGTCAACCATTTATGTCAATCTTAGTGTTGGTTTCAAAACTAAATATATTGTTGACGTCTATGTACAATCAATCCCTTTTTTCACAAATCTTTTGTCCCTTACAAGGGTTGGAGGCAATTGAAAGTAATTTGTCTCTACTCACTTCCTCACTGAAAGGGCTAACCTTTAGTGGCAAATTTGATTTGAACTCTCCTTATACATCATCAAACAGTATAATGATGTTGAAGACTATAAGCACATCAACCATAGAGAAACAAATCACTAATTTAACAAAGATGGTGAAAAGTTCACTACTACAAATGCTAAAAAGGAGTCCTAAATTGCATCTTTATTGAATAAAATCTGGAACTAAAATGGAAAGGTCTTATTGTTGGAACCTCAAGGCAACCTCAAGAGATTGTTTAAAGTACTGCTAGTCTAAAGGCTACAAAGACTATTCAATTGACGACTAATAGTTCTATTTATGCTAATAAATTGAAAGAGCCCACAATGGAGATTATCAAATATCAAGTCAAGAGCACGACTCAGCCTTCTTACACTTATGCCAAGACGTATACTCAAAGGATCAAGGGATCAAAATTGCCTAAAAATTATTAGCCATTAAATTTTCAGTATTTTCATGGCAAGGAAAATCCTAGACAACATGTTGCTCACTTTGTCAAAAACGAAAAATGGCATTAAAGGACTGATAGGAAAAGAAAAGCCCTTTTCTTGATTCTAATGTCCATTATATTTAGTAATTTACTCTATACCTATCTTATTGAACTTTCTGAAATGAAGCATTTTAAAGAGATCAACTGTACTAATGATCCAAACTAATATAGATATCATTGATTGATCAATCATTTAGTGGAAAATATTTTATTTTAAAAGACAAAATTATAGACTCACAAAAGAAAGGAGAAATCGATTTTGATGATTGGAAGGCTAGCTCTAAGCTTCCACTTTAATATCCAATCCTCATTCACCTTCTGTGAATCCACAATCATCTTGGGTCCTTTGACCCAATCAAAGTTAAAACTCTTACTCTAAGAAGGAATGTTAAAGGTTTAACTAGAGGTATCATCTCTAACATAAAAGCCCAAAAAAATGAACTTGATGATGAAGGATAGATTGTTATCACTCAAAAAAGGAGTCAAATGAAGCACACTCCTAAAGAGAAGCCTCATCCAAAATGAGCTATGGTACTAAAAAAAAATTAAAACAACCTACAATGCACCAAAACTAAAAACATTAAGAAGGGAAGGAAAAACTATTAGTTCATTTTGAGTGATGACCTTCTTTATTAAAAGGCAAGGGTGGCAATCTCTCTCGCTGATTTCATATTAACAAAGTTTATGGAAGAGCCTTGTCTTACTGCTTTATGTCATCAAATTGTATAAGAGAAAGAATTAGATGACAAACCAAAGGATAGAGTACAAATAACATGCAAACTTAGTTTCACATATGATGATTGCTTACTTGGTTCTAAATTTCATAGTTAATCACTTTTTGTCACAAGTTACATTCAAAAGACAAAGGTTAATTGAATCTTAGTAGATGATGGATTAGCTATTAACATCCTTCCAATTAAATCATGAAAGAACTTTCCCTGGGTATAGATGAACTCTCCCAAAGCTGATTGATGATTCAAGAATTTAATCAGGGTTGGTAAATGGCCATAGGCAAAATTTGACTTGAATTACTTATTGATGACGTGGAGTTAAGAGCCGTATTTTATGTTATTGATGCAAAAACAAGTTAAAATATGTTGTTAAGGTGCCCCTGGATTCATCATCATGATAGCATTGTATTTTATGTGCTTCAAATGCTACAAGGATGGATAGTAAAAAATGTGGTAGTGAATTTTGACCCTTTTATGAAGACATAATCGTATTTTATTTGTCCAAAATTTTACTTCTCATCAAATATTATGGAAGAAGTGCAATTTGGTCCTGACTAATATTTTGAAAATCAAACTAGACTGATCAATTAGACCGGTGAAATTGAGAACTAGATCAATATTTGTCAAATTTGACCCAAATAGATTTTTAGCTTACTTTTTTTTTAAAATTATTATAATTATAATTATATATTTTTAATATTTTTTAAAACTTCTAAATCTATTTTCATAATATTTTCAAATTTTATTTATTATTGAACTAATTGAATTAGATCGGTCGGATCGACCGAACTGCAAACCAATCAGCCAATCGGTTCACTAACTAATCCAATTTTAAAAACATTAATCCTAACCCAACTGAAGAGGAAAATGAATTGTCTAACAAAAAAAAAAAGACAAAATACACTCAAGAATGATCACCCTTCATTGCTTATAAACGAAAAGAAGAAGAAATATTTCCTTAAAGATTTAGGTAATTCTTAATAAAAAGATTTAATGTTTTGTTATGTTATCGTGCCCAAAAAGGAAAGAGGGTCAAGCTTCATTTCAAGCGAGAATGGAGGACATCACCCAAGGTTTAAGAGACATGAGTCTCCCTATCACTAGCCTTAGTGCTCCCAAGATTTCAAAACATCCACTAAAGGGATTTGTGAAGCTCTTATAAGAGCTAATAATTAAACATGTGGATTCCCTAACTAAGAAAGTACAAATGCTTTAATCTTAATGCCTATAGGTTGTTAGTCAAAGCTAGATACGTAAAAGACAAAGCTTCTAAGCTTTCAAAGGATTTAGAAGATAGTGATGAAGAAATTGAGATAACTATGAGTAAGAAATTTAAAGTATAGAGAGAAGAATATATCATTGCTTAAACTTCTAGGGTTGATCTTGGCTATGAATCCTTAAATCCATTACCATAAAAGTTAATAAAGAGAACTCTAGATAATTACCATAAGTGTAGATGGAAAGAATCAATATAACTCCTCAAAGCCCTTAATTTCTAATAGATTGGGAACACTCTGAATCATTTTTCAATATTTGATCATATTGGAAGTTAAAAAAGGAGAGGTATTTACAGTGAGGAGGATTTATGTACAATCAAGGCTTAAAGTCTCAAAAGCCAAAAAGGCCAAGAACAAAAAGAAAAGGTGTCCTATTAATTTGATTGATTCAAAAGACATACACACAAAGTTCCTTCTATAATGAAGTGACAAATTGAATAGGTGTAAACACTAAAGAACCATTAAGAGTTCAACAATAAATAGTGTGACCACCAATCTAGTTGATGATGAACAATAAGGAAGTGATGAAGTAGTGGGAACATATCATTTAACTATAAAAGATATTGATTAAGATGAGTTGTTGATTGAAAAAAATGTTGAAGATACTTTACCTACTTTAGAAGAGGAAAACAAATCTATAGTGAATGAATTAAAAAAGATCAACTTAAGACACAAGAAGATACATGACTTATGCTTTTAAGTGCAAGTTTATCTACTGAGGAGGAAAGGGCTTACAAAGAACAACTTACTAAGTATCATGATGTCTTTGCCTAGTCATATAAAGAAATGTCTAGATTAGATCTAAAAGTTGTAGTCCATTATCGGGCAACAAGGAAAGGGATAAGATCTATTATGCTAGCTCAAATATGTTTTTCGACCTAAGTTGATTTTTCTAATCAAAGTTGAAGTGAATAAGCTAATTGAAACTAGTTTTATTCGTGAGATTGAATATCCAACTTGGATTTCAAACATAGTCCTAGTTAGGAAAAAAAATGGAAACATAAGGATCTATACTGATTTTTAGAGATCTTAATAATGTTTGTCCAAAAGATGACTTTCCACTTTTCATTATTGAAATTATAGTTGATGTTACCATTGAATTTGTCAGGTTGTCATTTTTAGATAGGTTTTATGAAGCGATAACATTTAGAACACCAAAAGGAATATATGGTTATAAAGTTATCAAAGATCCATGCAAAAGATCTTTTGATGATATGCTTTAATGAAATATAGAGTGTAATGTTGGTGACTTAATTTTGAAGTCCAAAAAGGTAACTGATGATCTTCAAGATTTATGAAAAGTTTGAATGTTTAAGAAATTTCAATTTGAAGATGAATCATTTAAAGTGCAATTTTGAGGTTTCTTCCTGAAAATTTTTAGGTTTCATTATGTGATATAGATACATTGAAATTGATAGATAAAAAATTGATGTCAATCTTAAAATGCTTGAGTCAAGAAACTTCCATGAGCTCAAAAGTTTGCAAAAGAGGTTGGCCTATGTTGGAAGATTTATCTTCAATATAGCAAAAAGATGTCAACCATTACCTACTGAGTGCAATGAAGCATGTAATAATGCTTTCAAGTGCATTAAAAAGTATTTACTAAGTCCACATGTCCTAAAGACACCAATTCAAGGAGGATCTCTCATTTTATATATTACTACCCAAGAACATTCTTTAGTGTTACTTAATAAAATAATGAAGGGAAAGAAAATGTACTCCACTACCTAAGCAAAATGATGAATAGAGCAAAGTTGAATTACACTCCTCACGAAAAGATGTGTTTGGTGTTAATCTTTGCCATTAAAAAGTTAAGGCATCACTTGTAACTCACTTAATTCGCTTGATTTGACATGTTAATCCAATCAATTACAGTATGTCAAGACTAGTTCAATCTGGCAAGTTAGTTAAGTGGACACTTTTACTTCAAGAATTTGGAATAAATTATATGTTACAAAAAAAGTCAAACAATAATCTCTAGTTGTCTTCTTAGCAGATCATCTAATTCTTGATGATTAGGAATTCCTTGGGGATCTACCAAATAAAAAGGTTTCCTTTATTAAAAATTTACAACCTTGGACAATGTTCTTTGATGGTATCACTAGGTGCAATGGCACAAGTGTTGGAGTTGTATTTACCACCTTTGAATGAGAAGTATCGTCATTTGCATTCAACCTTATTGAGCTATATTTGAATAATGTAACAAAGTTCTAAGCCTTAATCCTTGGCCTTGAAATGACAATAGATATGGATATTCCATTTCTCAAAATATTGGTGATTCAAAATTGATTACCAATTAGCTCCTTTCACTATATGAAGTATTAAAAGTCAAACTCTATTCATACTTGAAATATGTAACAAAACTTATTACATCATTTGATAAGGTGATAATTGAGCATGTATCTTGAAAAAAGAATCGATAAGCTGATACATTAACCAATTTATCATCGACATTGACACCATTTGCTTCAGAAATTAAAGTGCCATTATATCGATGATAGGTTGTGTCATCAAAATAAAGGATGAAGAAAAGGTGTAAGTTGTCTTTATTTATGAAATTAAAAGAGGAATATTAGAGACAACCACTCATCGATTACTTAGAACATAGAAGGTTGCTTGAAAAGCCATGACATAAAATAGAGTGAGGCATCGAGCTCCTCGATTCATATACTATAAAGGTGTATTATTCCATCATTCTTTTGATAGGGTCTTATTACGATGCCTCAGAGAAGAAGAAGCATATAAAGTGATACAAATACATTTAGAGATATATGATGCTCATCAATCAAGGCCAAAACTTGATTTTTTAATCAAGAGGATGAGATACTACTTGCCTATAATGGTAAGAGATTGCATAGATTATATTAGAAGATGCTGAGAGCATTAATTTCATGTGAACTTGATTCGCCAACCTCTTAAGCCTATCCACTCAATAGTTACATCATGCCCATTCAATGCTTGGGGACTAGATGTTACTAGGCCTTTACCAAATGGTTATGATGGGCACTATTATATCTTAGTTGTTATTGACTACTTTTCCAAATATACTAAAACTGCTTTGTATAATGAAATTAAAAAGGAAACTGCGGTGCACTTCATTCAAACAAATATTTTTTTATCATTATGGTGTGTCTTGTTATATCATAACTGATAATAGAGCTTCATAACAAGGAGTTAGCCAGATTTATAGGAGCTTTTACACAAGACAATGCGCAACAATTTCAAAAAGATTGTTAGTTGATCAAAGAGGGATTGGCATGAAAGAATAGGTGAAACACTGTAGGCATATTGTACTACATATCATACACCAACACAAGCCACTTTATATTCACTAGTATATGGTGTAAAAGTTATTCTTCCATTAGAGTGATAAATTCCATCTTTAAGAATTATTGTTTAAGAAGAACTTGCAAATGAAATAATGTTCATCTTTGCCTTGAAGAGTTAGAGGCTATTGATGAGAAGCAATATGAAACACAATAAGCATCACAAAGCTATCAAACTCAGTTATCTAAATCCTTTAATAAGAAGTTGTCACCTCAGTCATTTCAAGTGGGTGATATGGTTCTTGCAGTTTAAAGACCCATAATTATGTCAAGACACATATGCAATAAGTTTACTTCTAATTAGGATGGTCCTTATGTTATTGAAGAAGTTTATTCTAGTAGTGCATATATGATCATGGATCAAGATGGAGTGTGAGTCAAACCTATCAATGGCAAGTTCTTGAAATGCTATAATACTTATATGTCTAAAGTCACTTTTGGCCTACATGAACTAAAACTATAAATGGCTTAAAAAATTAAAAAAATAAAAAAAATGATGAAGTATGTAAATACTTGATCCTTCCTAGGAAAATACATAAGCATATAGGTATTTTGTCAAGTTCAGCTACCCTAACAAAAAAAGAATTTCAAAGTTTGAGGTCATAATGTAATAAAAAGTTTATATATAGAATAAAATCCAAATACATACTTTATTTATACCAAGTGGAATTATTCCATCTACTTAGCCACGAATATTCTAAATGTGAACTAAAAGGAAAGAAATCGTTGCTAATCAAGATTATGCAGATCATTAAATTCAACATCAAGCAATGTTTCAAGCTAGTTCAAGACATATTTATCAACTTTATTTCAAATATGAGCAACCTTGATTGAAGATATTTCTGCTTTCACTTGGAAAATCTTGTTTGCTAAGTTTGACATATCATCACTGACTTTCTCCAAGAAAGAATGGTTATTCTTTCATTGAACTCAAGTGTTGTAGCTCCTCTTTAACCTTTTCTAGCTCTATCTCTATAGACGAATGATCACTAGTAAATTAAAGCTTAAGAGTTAAGAGGTCATAAAGTTTCTCAATGAGTCTTTAAGTTCTCTGAATTGAGTGTCTGATGACATTTGTAAAGAAAGATTATACTCTAAGTTTATAAATGTTTAAACTTTCTTAAGGTAGCTTATAGACTTTTTCAAAATATTGGTGTCAATATTTTCAACCTCCCAAAGTTGATCTAAAGTCTTATTAATCTCCTTAGCTAGAAAAATAATTTTTGTTCTAAGAGTGCATGTTTTCTTCTTCTACAAATATTGCCACACCATCTTAGCCACTTGACATCAATAATTGTACATAATATCATCACTATAAAATATAGAAATCTCAAATGGGATAGGACAAGTCACAAGCTTCAAAGTCTTCTCTTATTTAGGAGGACTCTTTAATGTAATAGGCAACTTTGAAGTCTCCACTTTTGAGCAAACATTTCCTATTTCCATCAATAACAAGTCATATTCTTCCTTATCCAAAGCTATGATATTTGTGAGATAATCAAATTTATTATGGGCATGAACTGATGTTTCGCTTCTTACAACATCAAACTACAAAAAATGGCTTAGAAGTTAGTTGTTGCAAATTTGAAATAGAAAAAAATAAATAAAAAAATCTATATAAATAAAAAAGTGAAAAAAAAAGAAAATAAAATTTATAACATTTTTAATGAAAGTAAGGAAGAAAGAAGAAGTGGGGTTGTCTTCAATCTAGTAAAATAGAAGTATATCACGTAAACTAACCGTGAAAATTTAATATCTTTGATGGTCATTACTATTGTTCTCACTTTCATTACCATCTTCTTCACTTCTAAGAGCTTCTATGATATCTCTTTGCAAGCGCTTATTAGTAAAAGTTCCAACTTTCTCTATTGTTTATGATGGATTAAAGGCCTTAATGAGTTTTAAGGATGCAATCCTCTATGAGTTAGTTAAACTTATCAGTTTGTCCTTGTTAACCATGTCTATAATAGACACCATTCTACAAGCAGTCTCTTCTTTTGGAACATCATTAGCAATTATTTTATTCTCATTATGAGGGTTTTTCACTTTAAAGTAATCGAGGCTAATGTTCTCTCCTTTTCATTATCAACTTCTTTTAGAAGGTGTCTAGAAGTATGCTTTTCTTGATAAGTAAATGTAACCTTAGGCTTGTATGATTTGAATAATTTAGTACTAGTTTAAGCCCAAAGTTCGTGTTAGTTGAGAAAGCTTGGCATCACTCGTTAGACCACCGATTTTTATATTCTTGAGTAGTTAAAAAAGGCTCATCAAGTGTTTGAGTAGGAGCTATCATAGTGGACTCACTATTGTCTTATGCAAAAACTCTAAAGTCTAAGTACATCTTTTAGTCTTGATCGTTTGAAGATTCTATGAATGTTTCTTTGAATATCTTGACAAAAACCAAATTATCTATTGAATTTGTAAGAATGTATGGCTTAATGATCTATTCATCTTTGCAATGTAAAGTGAAATGGCTAGAATAAAGGCTAATAAACAATCTAATCATCCAAGGGATAGAGAATTATCATCTTTAAAGGCACAACATTTTTTTTTATAAAAGCCTTTCTCTAGAATTAAGAATGCATTCAACATGGATAGGGCTTCTCATCTTTGATGCTTAGGGCTTATTAAAGTATTATGCCATCCTTTCTTGATTATAAAGGTCATCATGGTAAAGTCTACTTTATCATCAGTATTAAAGGGTGTTCCAAACCTATCAACTAGTCATCCATAAACACAATGGATTAGAAATGATGTCTTACATCATCATAAGTCTATCAAAGTGGAAATAACATGCAATCCGTGATAAATGCTAGCTAATATAATGGTGGCTAACCACAATGAATCACTGATAGTCATCATACTTATAACCTTAAAATTGTTAGGGCATATAAGATTAGTGATTCCATGAGAAAGAATAAATATGCATAACTAACAAGAAACTAAAGTAACTAAATACAATTCTTCTTGTAGATTGAAGTATTCCATGCCAAATGTTGTAAAAGGCCTTTGCCACCTTTAATCATAAGGTAAAGGCACAACAATTGTGTTAAAAAAAAGATTGGACTTAGTGGTTCATTTTACATAATCTTTTTTTGGTGGCTTAACATATATGTTATCATTGCTAAACCAAAACTACATTCAACTCTCAATAGTCATCTCAATAATCATTATTAACTTTATAAGAATGCCTATGGAATACATGAAATAAGGAGTGGCAGTTGTACGACAGATAGAGTCAACCTTTCTCATTAACTCTTATGAGTTTTTTAGTAGAGGAGAACACTGCATCATAAAACATGCCCACAGTTAAGAGACCACTAAGTACATTTAAGTCCCATAGATAGATAAGGGGAGGTGTTAGTTGATGGACTTTAATGTTCGCAAAAGCATTGCACCACACTCATTGATTTATCATAAGTGAAGATTGAGACAAACAAAGCATTATAAATTCCAACTTTGTAAAGACTTCCTTATTCATTACAAGCACATCTTCAAGTCACTCCTAATAGAATTTGACATAGATGAATTCTTCATTAAATTTAAAAGAGGGGGGGCTAAAAAAGTTTTTTGTTGATCATACTTCGACCTAATAAAATAACAAATTATTTGCAGAGACTTCAAGAGAATGAAGAGAAGATCTCAATTGAAAAGTTGGATGACTAATAGTAGTACCATCAGTTGGATCAAATAATGAATATGAAACCTTTTTTTATCCATTTAGATAGATATTTTGGCTCTTTTGAAGTATTCATTAATGAAGAAAGAGGTCCAATAGAAAGGCATTAAGTCCATAGACCAATGCATGAACTTGTTTCATTCTGATCATTTATAAGGATTGTTCTACCTAATCATTGAAAAGCATCCAAAAAGTTTTGGATGTGAACTATCATTGCCAAATTTGGAGAATCTGCTAATATACTCGATTAAATTAGTCAAGAAGTTAAGAAAAGCAAAATCTACACAATTATAAAATGCACTTGACTAGTCATTCAAGTAAGGGAAAAAAAAATCTAAAAGTTGAAATTACCAAATACACTTGGCTTGTGAAATAGTCAAAAGAAGCAAAATAGCAAATCAAACTAGTCTTCTACGTAAAAGCAAAGTGAAAATTTGAAGTAGCAGTCTTGAAGCAAATGTAATGCAAAAACTCAAAATAGTCTTTAAAGAAAAGTTAAATAGAAATTCAGAGTAGTAATCTCTAAAAGGAAGCAAAGTAGAAATTTCAAAGTAGTTATGTCCACGTACAATTAAAGAGGAAATTTCAAAATTGACTTAACTAATTGAAGGATTAAGGAAATCACAGGTTGACTTAGTTAATAAAAATTAAAGAGTTTACAAGTCGACTTAAGTTCTTAAATTGCTAAGGAATTTAAGAGTCGGCTTGACTATTCACAATAATTAAGAAGTCATAATCAAAGAATTCAAATAGAAAATTAGGAGTCAACCAAGCGAATTGAAATTCAAAGTGTTAAAGTTGATTTGAAAATTTAAAAAATTAAGGAGCCACAATTATAGAAAATGACAAATTAAAGATTATAAGTCAACCTAACTAATCAAAAGTCAAAGAATTAAAGTCAATTTGATAACTCAAAAAATTTAAGGAGTAACGATCACAAAAAATCAAATCAAAATGATGCTGTAAAAGAAAATCAACCTATAAAAAAACAGGCTCAAAATAAAAAAGGTTAACAGTTGATTAAAAAAAATTTCTTTGTTTTTGGATTTAAAATAAAAAAGAATTGAAAGGATGAGATATGTAAGCAACAAAAATAATAAAAGGACAATTTGTCTAGTCAATTGACAAAAAATATATATATAAAAAAGAGAAGCCTAGTAAAAAAAGCTAAAACTAAAACAAAACAAAAAAAGAGAAAAAATTTTACGTGTTACCACCAATGTGGTAAGAGAATAACAAATTTTCTTTTAAAGACTAGCATGCAAAACTTGGCCATCCAAATAATAGAATAATTAAAGAAAATAGTTTGCCTTATTTAGTGACTTCTTTAAAGTTGTGCTCTTCATATCTGATAGTGTCCGCCTAGCCGAACACTATCATAACATAAACGTGTCCTTTATATGAGTAGTATACGCCTTTAAGATTGGACATTTATATGGTACAGGGTATAACCTAATGATGGTAGCGTACAAAGATTTTACTAGCGAACTAAAAACACACATCGTTCAACCAGTAAAAGGCAATTACATTTTACATCCTCAACATTCGACCAATCAAGGGCGGTTGTGTTATACATGCTTTTCTGAATAGTTCAAAATATTAGGGACAAATCCAACAGATACTATTTTTGGCATATTTATGAAGAGTTTGAAACCAATGAAGATATAAATAATCATCTTCTTTACAACCAAAGTATGTTTTTACTAGGATTTTCTATTATTCATTCTCATTCTCAAGCTTTCTAAGGTTTTAGGTTCTCAAGCTCTCAGACTAACTTAAACATCAGAGTGACTATGGAAGACATAATCTCTTTAGCTTACATTTGCTCACTCGTTTAATAGGTCACTTACTCTTTTTAAAACCCAACAGACCATTAATTAGAGTTGTCTATAGAAAATTTTCTACTATTTCATTGATTATTTTCTTTTAAGTTCCCTCATTTACATCTTTAAATACACATTTCTTGAAAAAACACAACTTTTGCCTTTGATGCAAAGTGAATAATAGTCTATCACACTAGAAACAACCCTATCTCTACTCTTCCGACTCATGAGGAAGATAATGCATCCTCAAGTGTAACACCAGCTAACATTGTGCGCATCAACGTTAATGATGTAGTTACGATAACAAATGAAGCATTAACACAATTCCAAAAGGGTCTAGCGAGAACCATTCAGGCTGCCATAGATAAATTCAATCAGCAAATTGCTAGGGCTCTTAATGCAAATCTTGTAGCCCTCATTGCATAACAATCAAGGCAAAATCCTATAGAATAGAATGGAGAGCCACAATCTCAGCTGCTAGACGCTGAAAGGTCAAAAACTACTTAATAGATGAATAGGGATGAAGTCATGATGAGGTTTGACAAAAGAATGGTAGAGGCTGATACTAATAATGAAGTTGACTCTCAAGCAAAACACTCAAAAGCCAAATCAGACTTGGTCAAAAAATCCCTAGAGGCTTCACTGCTAGCCTGGGAAATTATCAAAAAGAAGTTCCCTAATAAATGGAAACTTCCACCACTACAAATGTAGAATGGAATGGGAGATCCGCGTACTAATTTATTAACTTTCTGAACCACCATGATGCTCAATGATATCTCCGATGCTATACTCTGTAAGGTTTTCTCTACTACCTTCACATAAACAACACAAATGTGGTATCTTCAGCCACTTCTAAGCTCTATTCATTCTTTTAAAAAATTGGAACATGTTTTTCTCTCAAGGTTCAACACTAACATCCCCTGCAAAAGGAAAACAAGGTCTTTAAGATCTTACAGGCAAAGAAAAGGTTAAACCCTTTAGGAATATATCAACAATTTTAACAAAAAAGCTATGGAGATCGAGACAATAAATGTCAAAATAATTGTGGAAGCCATGAGAAATGAAACTACGTTCGAAAGGTTGAAAGACAAGCTCCATACAAAAGCTAGTGCCTCTTACTCTAAGGTAATAACTATAGCTCAGTAATACATTGAGCTAGACAAAGGGAAAATGAAAGAAAAGAAAAATGGGGAATGATGGAGCCAAAAAAGAACTCAAGAAATAAAAGCAGATAGTTCCTATGACAAAACCCTGGAAAGTTATAATCCTTTCTCCATTCGAATGAAGAGCAGCACAAACACACAATTCACACCGTTAAATGACACTCGAGGTAATATTTTACTCTAGATTAAAGAAAATGGTACTGACATACAATACCCTTGAAGGCTAAACCTTAATAAGGCTACCAAAAGGGACAAAATTTTATTTTGTAGATTTCATTAAGATCATAGGCATGATACCAAACAGTGTTGGGACTTGAAGAAAGACATCGAGAGACTCATACAAACTGGAGCACTTAGAAAGTTTGTCAAAGATAATAAAGCGAAAAGACCTAAAAAGGATGATCAAGAACCAAAAATAGAAGAACACCCTAATAAAAGGATAGCAGGTGTGATCAATCTGATCATGGGAAGAGATTAGCCTAGCACATCAAACAGGAAATGATTATGTTCAAAATTTTCCTCATCAGTACTTATTAAAACCTCCCAACAGTCATATTAGGCCTCGAAGATGAAGAACACATTAATGGCCTTCATAATAATGCCTAGTGGTGAAAGAAATCCTAAACGAATACCTTGTTAAAAGACTAGTTATATATGAGAGAGCACAACTAATGCCATCATTGAACAAGTCTATAAGGTAATAGAGGGAACACTGATGAACCTCAGGAAAAAAAGGAAAGCTACTTGTTGGGTTAGGAGGAAAACAATTACGATCCATTGGAACTACCACCCCAATGGTCATGTCATAACTTCGTTTCATGAACAATTCGGGTTAACTTCGTCAGCTAAAACTTAATTTCATGTCATAAATGAAGAGTTTCCATACAAAGGAATTCTTAATAGACCTTATCTCTTTAAGACAATAGCAGCAGAGAGTGTAAGATGTCTCACCATGAAAATACCAACACCCAAAAGAGTGGTAATAGTAAGGAGAAACCAGAAGATAGCAAATGAATGCAACTATATAGTGCTACAACAAAGCGATAAAGTAGTAAAGACAAAATTTGTAGATCCCAAACAAAGGGAGCAAATGGAACCAGTTGGTAAGTTAACTGAACTTAAAATTTTGACCAAAAAAATAGTTAAATGTGGCACAAATATGAGTTAGCTAGCAATCGAATGACTAACTCATGCCATTCGGGAGAACATAGGGATGTTCACCTCCAAATTGGAAGAAATTCCAAGGACTCACCCTGTAATAGCTTCCACAAGTTGAACATGGATCCTAAAGCAAAACCTATCAAATAAAATAAGAAGAGGTTCACCTTAGAAAGGCAAAAAGCCATCGAGGAGAAAGTATCCAAACTTTAAAAAGTAGGTATTATTAGAGAAGTAAAATATCCAGACTGGATGATCAATGTTGTTATGGTCAAGAAATAAAATGGTAAGTGGAGGATGCTCGTCAACTTCACAAACTTGAAAAAGGTGTGCCCAAAAGATAGCTACCAAACATTGACTAATTGATATATTTGACAACTTACTTTTTCAGGTATAACTATTTGGATGTGGTCTAAGGATACCATCAAATACCAATGGATCTAGAGGATGAGGAGAAGACTGCCTTTGTCACAGACTAGGGAATAGATTGCTACACTAAGATGTTATTTTGGACTGAAGAATATATGGGCAACTTATCAAACACTTATGAACTTTATATTCAAAGATAAAATTGGTAACAACTTAGAAGTATATGTAGATGACATTATTGTTAAAAGCAAAACTGATAAATCCCATACAGATGATTTACAGGAAGTTTTAAGTGTGTTAAATAGGTATGGTATGAAGCTAAACCCAAGAAAGTGCACCTTCGAAGTGAAAGCAGGAAAATATCTAGGTTTCATGATCTCGAAACGAGGCATTGAGGCGAATCTTGAGAAAATTCAGGCTATCTTGAACATGAAACCTCCGAAGACTATGAATAAATTTTATAAGCTGAATGAAAAAATAATAGCATTGGACAGGTTCATATCTTATTTATCAAAGAGATGCCTCCCCTTTTATATAAGCTTGAAGAATGTGAAACACTTTAAATGATCAAGTTGCGAGACAGCCTTTGAAAAACTCAAAGCATTCCTTACTTACCACCTCTTTTAAGCCAACTTGAAGTAGGTGAAGCCAACTATATTTATCTGACAATTGGGCAGGAGACATTAGCCTCAATTTTGGTTCAAAAAGTAAAAGGCGAATAACATCCCATTTACTACACTAACAAGGTCATTCGTAGAGCCGAGAAAAGATATCCCAAATTATAAAAATCTGTTATGACCTTGGTAACTATAGTAGTGAGGTTGAGACCTTATTTCTAAGCGCATACCATAGTAGTCCGAAAAGATCAACCACTAAGGAAAGTCTTACAAAGACTGAATACTTTTAGATGAATCATGCACTAGGCACTTCAGCTTAGCAAACATGACATCAATTATGAACCTAGAACGAACTTGAAGGTCTAATGTCTTGCTAACTTTGGAATGGAGATGACAGGTGACAAACAGACCAACACTTCGCCAAGAGATACTTGGACGCTGCATGTGGATGGTGCATCCAACAAACATGAAGTTGGAGTAGGAGTCATGCTTCAGAGTTCGAGTAAAATTAAGATAATTTGTGTTATTGCCTTAAAATTCAATACTACTAACAATGTTGCAGAATATGAGACTTTGGGATATGGGTTAAACTTAGCCCTTAAGTAAAAGCAGAAGAACTCTAGGTGTTCAACAAATCCATGTTAGATGTTAGTCAAATCATAGAAGATTTTCATACTAAAGCTGATAACTTGGCAAAATATCTAAAGAGATGCCAACACCTACTCAACAAACTCATTCAGCAGGGAGGAGCATGGAATATTACTCGAATCCCTAGATAAGAGAATGTGGAAATAGACATCGCTATAGCAGCCGTAGAGCAGGGAAAGGCATTTTGAAATTTTTTCTTTCAAGAAGAATGGTTCGAACCTATCATAGTTGAATATGAGATTTTCAATGTAATAGAGTTGGATAAATGGATAAAGCCAATCATCCAATTTTTGGACAAAAGGAGAACTACTAGAATGTCAAACTAAAGATGTTAAGATACAAAAAAAAAAAAAAATTGCAAAATACTCATTGGAACTCTCAACAAAACATCAGCTACACACCCCTAGACAAAGTGTGTCTCAGAGTACGAAGATAGTTATGTTCTTCAAGAGGTTCATGAAGGGATTTGTGGCACTCATGAAGGATCACACACTCTAGCCTATAAAGTCCTACTTCAAGGGTTTTATTGGCCTACAATCATGAAAGACACAGAAGAATTAGTACATATATATGACAAATGTTAGAAACATGATAGGATCTTTAGAGCCCTGAAAGTTCAGCAAACCAGCATCACCAGCCCCTGGCCATTCACCATTTGGGAAATAGACATCCTTAGACCTTTCCCTTAAGCGACAAGATAAAAGAAGTTTATCATTATCACTGTTGATTACTTCACCAAATGGATAGAGGTCGAAGTAATGGCCATTATCATAACAAGAAAGGTAGAAAATTTCTTTTGGAAGAAATCATTTATAGGTTTGGTATCCCGAACATGCTCATCACAGACAATGACAAGCAATTTGACTATGATAGCTTCAGACAATTTTACAAAAATCTTTGCATCAATCTAAGGTTCACCTCAGTAGCCCATTCCCAAATAAATGGGCAAGCGAAAGTCATCGACAAAATCATCCTTAATGGATTAAAGAAAAGACTTGATTTAAATAAAGGAAAATGGACTAAACAGTTAACTCACGTTCTCTAGACATACTAAATGACTCCTAGAAAAGCTTATGGAGAATCGCCCCTCAACCTAGCCTAGACATGGAAGCAGTGGTTCTGGTAGAGATCAAAATGAACAATCCTATAGTTCAACATTTTGATTCATATGCTAACAACGAGAGAGTAAGATTACATATCAACCTGCTTGAAGAATGCAAAAAACAAGTAGCCATTAGAACAACAACGTACAAGTCAAAAGTAGTTTCATATCACAACAAATGAGTTCGCCAAAGATCCTTTCAAATAGGAGATTTTGTACTTAGGAAAGCTGAAATAAGCAAAGGAGATGTTGAGGTAGGACACCTTAGAGCTAATTGAGAAATACCATACCTAGTTAAAAGTGTGACGGGAAATGAAGCCTACCGGCTAGCAATACTAGGGGGGACAATCAATCCCAATGTTTTGAAATGTAAACAATCTTCATAAATATTATCAATAAAAGAGGTATTTCAATATTTACAGTTTACAAAAGGTTTAACCCTCTAAAAGGCCATAATATTTTTTAACTTAAATATGGGTTTGGTTCACCTAAAAACCCATAAAATTTTACTAAGTATAAGGTTTAACCAACCTTAAAGGCCATAAACAAAAAACTACGGGTCTGGCTCTCCCTGAAAAGCCACATTATTCTTTACCTTAACAAGTTTATGGGTTCGGTTCATCCGAAAAACCATAAAATTTTACTAAGTATAAGGTTTGGTTAACCTTGAAGGCCATAAACAAAAATATGGGTCTGGCACTCCCTTAAAAGCCACAGTATTCTTTATCTTAACAAGTCTATGGGTTCGGTTCACCCCAAAAACCATGAAATTTTGTTAAGTATCAGGTTTAGTGAACCTTAAAGACAATATACAGGAACATAGGTTTGGCTCTCATTTAAAAGCCATACAATTTTTGCTAAATATAAAGTACAATGCTTATAAAGAAGGATCGCCTAACTTGTGAATAATAAATAATTCTTACATTTTCATTTTATTTTCTTCTAGGATGAAGAGTGAAGAACAAATGGTGAAAGTTAAGTTGAAATTTTCTAAGTGTGAGATTTAGCTCTGTAAGAGTTATTGAAGATTGATCCAAAGGACCGTACCCTTCCAATACATGTTCAATCCATAAGAATTTCTTTAAGAAATTTTAGATTCTTTTACTTGGTTATTTTAAAATTCAGAGATATTACGAGGCAAATTTTATATCATTAAAGAGTTACTTGTTTAGCTATCTATTGCCTTAAGATGAAACTAAAAAGAGAAAAATGATATAGAGAATAGTATTTTTATTATCGAGAATGATCATTATAGTAAGTTATATAAGGTATAATGATAAAAGACAGGTATCTTAAGTAAGCTGAGCCTAAGAAGGTACAATGGTAAATAGAGATGAAGCTTAAGAATGAAGGGTATATGTCACAGTTGACACCTCTACAAAGCCTTTAGGTAGAAGCTCCTCAACATTTAATTTTTCCTTGGTAGCAGAAGAACCCTCCAAATCCACTACTTCCTTAGAGGCCTCTAAGTTTAGGGCAACGAAAGATAAAAGAGTATGACCACTTTGGGCACCCCTATCCAGAATAACAGGTGGAGGAACAGGTTTTGCCATCCCAAACATAGATGCATCAAGTTTACAACTAGAAGTTGACGCCCCTTTAGGTCCTAGAACCATCACCACCTTTACCATATGGATTTTTCTCATTCAGTTGGAATTTAAAAGTGGGATACAAAATATCAAAAACTAATTTTCATCGTTATCTCTTTTGACTCGAAAAGCATATGCTTTGTAAATTTTTTTTCAATTTATGCACTTCAACTTGGTGAGATCTAACCCTATTTATTCTTGCTCTAAAACATTTTTTATAATATACCTGTAGGACGTTAGAACTAAGGAAAGTAGGGATGATATTTTTGTTTCTCTTTCTTTGCCCGCAGCCACAATATACTTTGTATAGCTATGCGACCCTAAATAACAAAACAAGTGATCTTTAACTTTCTATCCATTTTCACCAGCTACTCCTCCTTTTGCTTAATCTCTACCGCCTTCAGAGTTACGACCTTCTCTAGTTTTAACACCTTGAGTTTCTCGCCCGCCTTCTCTAGTTTTAACACCTCAAATTTTTCGCCCTTCATCTCTCAATAGCTGAGGTGAAACCTAGCTAGCTTTGATTTATGCTCTTTTAAGAGCTTTATCATCCTGAGCCACCTATTCAAAAATCTAAAGTTATATACATATATGAGTAAAAGGGAAGGTAAAGGAAACCCAACTAAGCAAACATGAGAACTCTTCGATGATAAATTTCCTTCTTCGGCTCTCCTTAAGCACTTGAAGGCCCCTGAGTATATACATAGCCCCAGTGTGCTCTAAGTCTTCGGAAGGAATGGTCAAACACTTTGGCTTGTCAGGTTGGAGATTGACAAAGTCTAAAAACTTATCGCAAATAATAAAGTTTTAGACAGTGCCACTAAGGTTCGTTTCCAACCATTTCTTAGGATTCAGGCACTCCTCCCTAAGGCCTGCAAGGCTTGAATCTTCTCTTAACCTTCGAGCTTGTCTTCTGAGCTACTCTTCTCCACTGTGAAAAGGTTTTTTCTTTTCTTCCCTTTATTTCCCTTCTTCACTTCTTTACCTTTGCCTTTATTTTTTGAAGCATCAGGAGGGGGAGTCATCTTGGCAGGCATGGATGAAGGAGGTTCGCGGATTACAACTATTGTTTACTTTGGGCGAGGAGGTAGGATGTTTTCTGTGACTAGATCATCTTTGGCACCCAAAGGCAAAATGTCTAGGATGTCCTTCTCAGTGTCCAAGTCCATCCATACATTCTTGAGAAATTCCATCTCACCTACAGCATAGAATATTTAGTGTACATTAGTAAAGGGTAAACCACAAAAGCAAAATTTGCATACCTTTAATTTCCTCCTTCTTAAACTTTAGTCCAAAAGGTTCAAATTCCTCTTCGGACTAGTAACCACCCTTCAATTCCCTAACAGGAAACTTAACAGCTTTATTACGATTCTAAATGAATCGACGAACGTAATTATTCCAAGAAAGTTGAACCTTGAAACATTCGACAATAATAAGGGATAATAGGTTCCCATCGTCTTCGCTTATAAGAAATGGTGGGGTAGAAGGTTTGTTTATAAATTTTTGAGGAAGATTTACGAAATCAAAGGAATGGTAGACGCAAATTTTTTTTCTAACCAATCCTTAGGGAGGAAGGAAGGTCGAACACTATTTTACTCCCTACTTTAGCGATCAGGGCAAGGAAAAGTTTGTTATTTCTATTGGTTGCACCATACAAATATTGGATGTGGGTAGTTGTGAGCCTAAAACCCTTCACTCAATAAATTTTGATTAAACTATTTAAAATCCTAATGGCGTTCGGGTGAATTTGGGTTAATAGGGTCAAATAAGATATCAGAAAACTCAGGAGAGTAGGGTGAAGAGGGACGTGCAGTCTAGCCTCTATTTGTTACACGATGATGGTTTTGGCTTCGATATGGTCAAGAACCCTATATTCAGTCGGGCAACAGGACAGATCATACCTAGCAGGTATCTAATATAAGGATCGAAAATGTTCCAAGTCTCTAACCCTAATTGAGCTATGGTATTTTCTAAGTTTACCTAGTGCTTACTTAATAGTTTTCCCTATAATCCCAAGGAAAAGAAGAAGAATAAGAAGCATGAAGAAATTAAGTACTAATAGAGATATGTAGAAAATGAAGTTATACCTAGTTCACGCAGAAATCACAAGAAAATGCTAAGAAGAAGAGCACAAATAGATATTAGCAAGAGAGAGATTTCTAATGCAACAAAAACAAAAGGAAAGAAGAGAATGCCTTATATAGAAGAAGGTATACCTTAACTGTCCTGCCAACAGTAAATGCGAAACTCAACAGACACACCATAATTCCAAATCGACACGAAATTAAAGTTGGACGATGGTTAAAAGGACAAAGGAAATGAAAACGGAAACATTTGAATCATATATGCATCACTTTTAGTGTCACTAAGGTTGACTTAACATCTAGATCAGAAAGACCACTTGACATAAATGTTAGAGAATAGAACCCTTCGAGGGGACTAGTGAAGCGTTCCTATAGGTGAACACCACTACAATAAACACATGAGCAATATACGCCTTTAAGATTGGACATTTGTAATCAAAGATGGTACACGATATAACCGAATGATGACAGTGTTCAAAGAATTTACTAGCACACTAAAAGCATACAACGTTTGACTAGCGAATGACAGTTACATCTTCAACATTCGACCAATGAAGGACGATTATGCAATACATGTTTTTTCGAATATTTTGAAATTATATGGACAAATCCAATGAATATCATTTTTGGCATATTTATGAAAAGTCTAGAATCAACGAAGATATAAATAATCATTTTCTTTATAACTAAGGTACATTTTTACTAGGGTTTTCTATTATCCATTTTCATTTTCAAGCCTTCTAAACTCTTAAGTTCTCAATCTCTCAAACTAAATTAAGTATCAAAATAATTGTGAAAAACACAATTCTCTTAATTTATATTTGTTCAGCCGTTTGATAGGTCACTTACTCTTTTCGATGACCAAAGGACTATCAATATCTCCTAGGGAAGATATCTAGATTGAGTCTTGCTAGTGTTGATCATAAAAGAATGGGACCATTTTAAACTTTTTATTCAAATATTATGAATCCTGCTCCCATGTCTTCGAGTTTTGATCATAGATGTTTTATAATTTTTATTGAAAATTTTAGAGAAGCTTAAAAAAAAAAAAGTACTCTTCATGAAGCATGACCAGAGCATTTAAAAAAACGAGGGTTTGGCCTTTTCGTCAATTGAAAAGCCCAAAAAAATAAGACTTATCAATAGTACATGAGCTAAAAGACATAAACAAATTATTATTTGCAAAGTGGTTCACAGTGATTTGATGGAAGTTTAGTGTACTTATTCAATGAAATATCTAATATATTGGTGCCGCATAAGTATGAATTAGCAGAGATATTTTTTCCTTTATATATAGATGTTTAGCAACTGAATTGGGATTCGACTAATTATAATCCATATTAAATTAAAACTTTGTCTTTTGCCCAACGAGAATATAAATTATAGAGCTTTATTCTCTTAAAAATTAGATAGAGCTGAGTTTTCATTAGACTTAAAATATAATTTAGCCTAATTAATAAAATTTGGATCTACACAAATTTAAAATTGGATTTAAGATTTGCTAAACAAAATTCAAATTCATGTTGCTAAATTACATCAAAAAATTTTGAGACATGTCCTTGCAAATAAATTATGTGAACAAATTTAGAAGGGACATCTATAGATATAAGAAATTTAGATCAGTAAAAAATATATTTCCTTTGTTTCATATTATCTACCGTTATATATCTATGCATATAAATTAAAAAAAGATTAATGAAAATAATTTCTATTAATATAGACTAATATATTCTTAATTTGTTTTTAACTATCATAAAGAGAAAGTGGAGACAAAAAGGAGTGATAAAGCTAAGTTTGGAAAAAAAATATTAGTGTTGTTTTATTATTATAGAACGACAGATATTTTGGAACAAAAACATTTTTTTAAACAACAAATATTATGAAACGGATGAAATATTTGATATATTAAATTTAATTAGATTTAAATTAAATTAATTATGATCAATTAAATTATTTAGGATTCACATATATGGCTAATCAAATAAATTATTTATTCTAAATGATATAGCGAGAACCAATAATGATATACCAAATGGACAATTAAAATACTTTTTTAATAAAAAAAATTGAGATAAAATTTACTTTCCCTCTTAGTTTTATTGATAAAGTGAAAGACTTTCTCTAAAATCTTTATAGATAGAGGACTCCCCTCTTAAGAGGACATATGCAAAAAGCCTAAATCTACAAGTTTAAGTCAATGTTTTTAAAACCGAATCAGTCAATAAACTAGTCAGTTGACTGGTTCATGATCAATCGGTGTGATTGGTCTAACCAATTTGGTTCAACCGGTTTACTAAAAATAAAATTTAAAAATTATTATTAACATAATTTCAAAAATAAAAAAATATTAAAAATATATGTAAATATATTTAAAATACTTAAAAATATAAAAAATACCTTGACAATCAAATAGGACATAATCAAACTAGTTACGGTCTGATTTTTTATTTTATCAGCTCAATTGACTGATTTGGTTCGATTTTCAAAACTCTGGTTTAAATTGTCTAAGTTGTTAGAGTTTTCAAGTCTTCAAATATTCAAATTCCACAATGCGAAAATCTTTTTTCAATTTGAAATCAAGTTATAACGTCTTCGAATCGCATTGAATAGTCTTTCTCATAATCAAACCAAACTTCATCCAATTCTTGAATTTCATTTTTGTCCAAAGAGTTGAATTAAAAAATTTATTTATTCATAAAAAATTATTACATATTATAATGTACTTTTTATAAATTTTATAACTTGTACTTATGTATCTTGTTTTAATTTTCATGTATGAAATTTGTGTATATACTTCTCTTTTTTTTACCTTTATAAAAATTTTAAAACATAATATAAGAATTTTTTTATTAAAATGAAATATTTTGTTAAATTTTAATGTTTTTATAAAAATAAAATATTTTTGTTAAATTTTACACCTAAATTAAATAAAAAAATCATTTATTTTCAATAATTTTTATTTTAATATAATAAATATAAAAATTTATTCATAAAAATTTTTTTTTGTAAAAGAAATGTGAATATTTGACTAACAGGGGAAATTCACAACACAACAGCCGTCCATCAACTAATGGAAAGAAATCTATCATCAATGGTCCATGTGGTCCAAAGCGTGGAACGCGTGAAAACGTACGGAACACATAGGCCCACGTGTGACGTTGGTCGAAGCAAGTATCTCGTGGTGTTTCTGGTGGTACGCCGATTCGCTGGCCGAATCTTACTCGATTTCAAGCATTTCAGTTGACCGTACTTGCCCACTCCTTCTTCTTCTTGGTTTTTTTGTTTTTTTTTTAAAGAGTCGTGAAGTCTTCGAAGAAGACACGTCATAACAATAAAGACTTAAAATAAATAAATATCTTTTTTATATTTTATTTATCTAGAAATTGTGATATTCTATCATATAGTTCTTATAAGTTATAATATTTTCATTAACCACGTTCTATTTGAGCATTAAAGTCTTAGGTAGCTAAAATACATTCAAATGATCTCAAACAAGCCTTATTTTAGTGATAAATAGATGTGGCAGGTTTTTACTCAATTTAAATTTGTCTTAGAAATTTCAATTCGAAACTATATAAAGATTTTTAGAATCAAAATAAATTATAATTTAACTCAATTAAAATTATTAAAATTTTAAATATAAAAAAGTTAAATTATAAAAGATTCAATTTGATTTAAAATATAAAGACGATCCAAAAATGATATAAAATTTTATATATCTTAATTTGGTGATATGTCTCATCCACGATTTGAAATGATTATACTCAAATCTATCAAAAATTGACATGATTCAAATCTAATACCGATTCAATCCATTTACTATTCTAATAATAAAAGAATATTTGGTTTGATAGTTTGTTGAAAACAAATATTTTGATGATTTGAAAATTAATACATTATTTGTATCACAGAAAATATTTTTTTTTTCAATTTTTGATGTTTGACACACTAAAAAAAATTTGTGAATAGAAAATATATTTTTTATCAATAAAAAATTAAATCATTTTAAAAAAATGATGTTCTCTTTTCAAAATGAAATTATTTTTTAAATTTTGACAAAATCATTCAAATGAAAAATAAATCGTATAAATATATGTATTTGTTATCATCAATTATCATTAACTACCAAAATCTGTCGTGGGTCACCATTAGCTAATGGTTGTCACAGATGATAATGAGATTCATAAAAAAGTTCATTTTTAATGTATTCTTTTATCATATTAAATAATAAATAATATAAATATAAAGTGTCTATGATCTAAATATTGTTATAATCTTAAATAAAAAAAAGTATTTTATAATATATTTTAAATACTAAAAAATATATTTTAAATACTAAAAAAAATTTTTTTAGAAAAAAATATTTTTTGTAGGCTCGTTATTTTTCATGAAATAAATGGAGCATAAAATTAAGAAATTTTAAGTTCTATTTTCATTATTTAAGGATTATTATTCAGTTTTATCTATTATTTTAGTGTTTTATTTTAGTTTTCTATCAGCCACAAGTTTACAGAATTTTACTTACATTTTTTTTTGAAATCAAAATGTACTTACATGTTTGTTATTGAAAAACTTAAATGAAAAGATTATTTCTTTTCTGGCAAAAAGATAAACAAAAAATCTTATTAACTTTATATTTATTTATAATTAAACATATTAAAAATAATTACGGATAATTAAACTTTTTAATTGACTTTCTTTGAAACCAACAAGACCTTCAACCTTTAGTCAAATTTGGCTGTTTTGTCCAAATTGGCAAAATAAGAAAAAAAAACTTTTTAAAATATATTTTTTTCTTTTTAGAGGACAACAACCCATTAAGTATTTTTCCACTGAGATACAATGGAAAAAATATTTACAATTACGATTTTAATTATTTGCAAAGAAAAAAGTGGTTGAGAAAATAGGAATGGATTATTAATTTCCCTTGTACTCAGTAAAGAATGTGAACCTCCAGAAGACAAAGAAAAGGAGATAATAAATATCATAAAGAATAGTGTTATTATTGGCACGTCTAAAAATGTTATTTTCTCTTCCAATTTCATAATATCTGTCGTTTTATAATTATATATATAAATTAAGAAAATAATTAATCAAAAATAATTTCCATTAATATGAATTAATATATTTTTAATTTGTCTTTAATTAAAACTCCACCACCAAGAGAAAGAGGAGAGAGAGAGAGAGTGAGAAATGATAAAGGTAAGTTTGAAAAAAAAAAAACTAATTAATGTTGTTTAACCATAGATATTTTGAAACAAAAATACTTTTTAAACATGATAGACATTGTGAAACAAATAAAGTATATTTCTACTATTTTTTCTTTTTTTCATCCTAGAACTTATTATAATACATTCACTATTCTTCCACGATTGAATTTAGATTAGTTTGGCCTACATCAATGGATCTTATCAATTACCTTATTAATAGCTGTATAGAAACTTGAGAAAGGAAGGAAGGAAATGACTAATTGTATTGAATATTATGTAACTCTTTCAAAAAAAAAAAAAAAGTTTTTATTATGTTTCAATTCATTTTATTTTCTCTCTTTTAACGGTCATGCATGAACTTAAGAAAAAAACTATATTTTGATTGGTCCATTTTGAACCATCCAAAATCAGCCACTTTATATATATATATATATATATATATATATATATATATA